>VOPJ01011299.1:0-47710 GCA_014673585.1 Semibalanus balanoides
ATTTTGACTGCTTCAAAGCTATTTTAACGATAAATTGTTATCTTTCCTCGAGTACCAGACTCATCATGTTAACACCAAATAGTACCAAATCAGTCCGTATTGAACAATGTGGGTATTTACTAATGTCCTTTGAAGGGGGGGGCAAAAGATATGTTGGCCCCACCCTTTTTCGCTTTTGGGGGGGGGCATGGCCGGATTGCCACCCCCCTTGGATCCGCCCCTGATCAATAAGACCATCATTAACACGAATCTGATGTTTATTTTGCTATAGCACGTCGCCTTCAAGGTCAAAATCAACACCAAAGACGGGGAACTGTAAAAATGCTAGAAGTTACCGCTGGCATGGTCAACTAGTTCACGAAAACACGAACAGGGACGGTAAAGTGTTCTGTCCTTATGGACAAGGTCGGGGACAAAATGTTCATTCTGATGAGGTACCCGAGGGGCAAATACAGTAAGAAATAATTACTATGTCTTCGTGAACCAAGTAATAAATCCTTAGAAATACTGTAATTGTCAAAATCAATCAGATGTATTCTTCAATCACGGTTATCATAATCACGTCAGTCGGTATGTATGATACACTTCATTTTAATTAGCAGTGCGTTTCACTCTTGATTTCTAATGATTTAATATTACCAGTCTTCCGACGAAAAAATAGAAGGTATAACCCCGGCCCCGGACCTGAAGACCACGGACCTCGTCTGGGACCTTGTGCTACTATTTAGTCATAGGTTTTACTGACGGTCAAGAGCGATCTCAGTGTTACCAGGCGACCACTCAGTGTCTCACGTGCCTTTATGCGTAGGCATCCTCCATCACGGATAAATATAACGGAGTAATAGTAAAGATAGCAGCGTCTGTACTGGAAAAACACTGGAAAAACACAGTCAACAATTTATGTCTGACAACTCCTGAGCAAGGACACAGGAACCGGGGGGAGAGGGGGCAGCTCCCCAAACTGTATCAAATTTCAACATTATGCCTATGGCGTTGCATGGCAATAATTTACTTCAGAATGCCTCCAGCCGCCTCCAACTTTGCGGAGAGTCTCCGGCGCCCCTGCGCCTAAATGTACGTGCCTTATCAATAGGGAAAACTCAAAAATGATCTAGCTTAGTGGCTGGGTCATTTTGTTCATGTGCAGTCTTTTGGTCGGAGCATCAAAGCAATTTAACCACCCCTGAACACGAAATCTGATAGTTTATATATTGCATATTAGCACGTCGCCTGCAAGGTCAAAATCAAGGTCAAAGGACGGGGAACTGAAAAGGTGTCAGCAGTGGCGGATTTACGGTTGGGCAAAATGGGCAATTGCCCCTCCCAAACGAAATATCGGTAGCCAAACATATGCTTTTGCCCCTCCCAAAGCATTCCGAGAGGTTGTGATTCTTGTCCCGAGAAATCGTGATTTACAATCCCCGCTCAAAAGAAGCGTCGCCAAGGTTTCAGAACTTTACGCGTACGCATCAGTCATCGAACAATAAGAGGGGGACTGGGGAGTAGTGACGTCTTATTCTTGGCAATTGGGTGTTCTTGTGGTAGTTATATTTAACCCTATTCCCTGCGGGCGGCCAGAATTACGTTAACCTGCGTGGGGGGGGCAAATTCTGCCCTCCAGAGATCTCGAGAGCCGCTCGGCTGATTTCGATGGGACAAACACCATTCGATTCGTCGTGACGAAATCTTTCTTTTTGGACATCGAAATTGCTTTTTGTTCAAAAATGGAAGGTGAGGCGGCATTTTTTTTTTTTTAAGTCATTGTGGCCATGTGATTCGATTGATTTTCATGCAAAAAACGGTTTTGAGCTCCCAATGTCATGCTTTTCAGTGTGTGCAAGGGACAAGTACAACAATGGAAAATCATAGGCGTACTCAGGGATACAAATAATTGGATTTTTGGATACAAAATATGTACTTTTCCCTAGTGTTTGGGACGTGGGAACGTCACATGTGGTTTTTGTTGCTGTAAGTTTTTAAATGCAACACATTGTGCATATGTTTAAAAAAACAAACAAAAAAAACTGGATGCTGCTACTGAGCATGGTTAGTATGCAAAGTGAGATTAAAATTAGCCTGATGCTCATTCTTAAAATAAAAATACATAATTAATAATTAGATAATATTTTGTGCGCGGCACTTCCTTAGATCTGACAGTTAAATACACATAAAAAACAAGCCAAGAAAGAATGAGTGGACATCGGAACGTGACAAATACACTACAGGAACCCAAAATTTGAAGAATATACAGAAGCCAAATATTTGCGGGCCACAACAACATCGCGAACATACATAACCCATACACACTCATACATGCATCAATATAATAACAATCAAACATATTCCATTGATATACAGATGCAAAATCATGTCACTTTAAAGAAAAGTCACTCTAAAGAAAAGTCACTCTAAAGAAAAGTAACTCTAAAGAAAAGTCTAAAGAACTTTTCTTTAGAGTGCCATGATTTTGCATCTGTATATCAATGGAATATGTTTGTTTGTTATTATATTGATGCATGTATGAGTGTGTATGGGTTATGTATGTTCGCGATGTTGTTGTAGCCCGCAAATATTTGGCTTCTGTATATTCTTCAAATTTTGGGTTCCTGTAGTGTATTTGTCACGTTTCGATGTCCACTTATTCTTTCTTGGCTTGTTTTTCTGATGTGTAGTTAACTGTCAGATCTGAGGAAGTGCCGCGCACGAAATATTATCTTTATATTAATTCTGTACTTTTCTCTTAAGAATGAGCATCAGGCTAATTTTAATCTCACTTTACATAAATTGTGCATAGGCGGATTCAGGTAAGCAACGTGGGGGGCACCATCTGCGGAACGCCTTTTATCATCTTGCTTATTTTGAAGTTTGGACTAAATTGACGGAGGATATCGCCTTCCATTTTATGTACCTGAGTTCGCCTCTGCCCCAAAATATGTATAATCCAATTGTGTATGATGTACAAAGCATCCACTTAGTTTCTGACGCTTTATTCCACCGCAAACTACGAAGGAAGTATGCGCCGCACTCCCGCATTCGTAACTACCTCCCAAAAACATGACCCTGGAGCCGTCTCTGCTTGGCCGATTTTTTTCTTCAAAATTTTCACAGAACACGCGTCATTTATATTAAGGAAAAATCCAAAGTTTCAAGACGATAGACGAAACGGTTCAGAAGCGGCGGGCGAAAAACTACCGGGGGACAGAATCTGCTCCCCGCAGGGAATAGGGTTCTACGGTTACTCTGTGGCGGATCTACGGTTGAACAAAATGGACAATTGCCCCCTCCCCCCTCCAAACGAAATATGTGTAGGCAGACGCAGGTAATTTTCCCACAAAAGGATCAGAGATTGTGATTATTCTGTTCCGGTTATCGTGATTACCTCCCCCTCTCAACAATGGCTCGCATGCGGTCAGAACTTTAAAGCGGACACATGCCATTGGACACCTTGGGTGGGGGACAGGACGTCTTATCTGTGGCATGGGTGTCTTGCGGTAGTTATACATAGGTAACCCTCGGTTTATCTGCAAAAATATTACCCATTGGTTAGGTTTCTCTCAAAACGACATCAAAGTTCCGCTGTCCCGCCCCACACACACACTTTTCGTGACGTTCCTACATCCCTGGGTCCCAGGACGTAGCTTGGGAGGGGGGGGGGGGCACGGAAGGATCCCCTCAGCAAACATTTTCTCATGCTCCCCTGATATAAACATTTTTTTATTACTATGATATAAAATCGGATTTTGCTGATGACCCGTCCCTACCTCCTCCCGCTCATCAAATTTTTGCTGACGAAACGCATAGCCAAATTTTTGCCCCTCCCAACCTCGAAAACTAGATCCGCCACTGGGTGTCAAAAATTACCGCTCGATTGTATTCATTTTTTTTCACAGATGTAGCTGAGAGTAAGTTCTAGCGGAATAAAGCAAATTATACAAATCGAGGTCAAACTTTCAGGTCAAAATCAATGTCAAGGGACGGGAAACTAAAAAACGACAGAAGTTTTCGCTTTATTATTATTTTTCCAAAAAACTGTAGATGAGGTCATGTATATATATATATATATATATTATATAATATATTATATATATATATATATACATATATATTTATATATATATATATTTAATTATATTTATATATATTTATATATATATAAATATACATATATATATATATAATATATTATATATTTTATATTTATAATATATTTATATAATATATATAATATATATATATATTAATTAATAATATATATATTATATATATATATAATATCATATATATATATATATATAATACTATATATAAATATATATATATATATATATTATATGATATATATGAATATTAAATAATGTGAGATTAACATCAAATATTAAAAGGTTTTATTATTATTATTATATACATATATATATATATATATATATAAGCTTCGCTCTCGCTCTCGCTCTCGCTCTCGCTCTCGCTCTTCGACTCTCGCTCTCCTCCGCTCTCTCTCTCGCTTTCGCTCTCCTCTGCTCGTTCTGCGTCCTCTCTTGGCTTGTTCCGTGAGTTAAAAAATCGACATCAGCAAACCGGCCATAAGTTTTATCATAACATGATAGGGCGGTGACCTTAGCTTCAGTACTGCTGCAAGCTGGACGTGTCATTGGTCAATCACTTTAGATGGGGGTGGAGTCTAACGTTACGAGCTCCCGCTTATGAGGAAGATCAGCACGGGTAAGGTATCGTATTTTTAGGGGTAATTTCAGGTCCCAGATCAGTTAAGAGCATTTAGCTAAAATCCCGACAACAGGGCCCTGATGTCAGCCAAATGCTAACCTTCCAATATAAGTATATGGATGACAAAATGAAAAAACGAGGTTTAATACATGCATCATCCAATTATTTCAGTATCATGTGTTAAGGCCTTTCTTGATGAAAATATGATTTTTTAGTTCAGTGACCTTTGAAAGGTCATTCAAGGTACCAACACTTTTATCAAATAACTCGTTACAGGAACATCATAGAGACTCACAAATGCGTCTCAAATGTTTGCTCGTCAATACCGTTTTTTTGATATGCATTTTGGACCGACTTACCTCACCCATGACCTTACCTTGACCTTGACCCGGGCGTCAAATTTTCGATTTGACAAAGTTGATATGATTCGAACCGCAATGACGAGAGAAACACGATGGTACCAAAATAAGTGCTATATATTTTTTCGATAAAAAGTTATTAACGAACAAACATTTGCTGAAAAACAGTGTTTTTAAACATTTGTTGACCTCTACATTCCAAACCATTGATCTGAGGTCATTTATGATGCCTTTTAGTGAAAGACAATTAAAAACGCTTTACAGTGATTTTTTCGGATTCCTCCTAGCTGCCATAGTTTCCGAATAATGGCAAGGTTTCCTGAAAATATCATGTTTTGACAAAAATAATTTCTGATGACGTCATTTGACCTTAAGATAATTACCAAGGTCGCCAAAATTTTGACAAAATAAGAGTTCATTTGTCGACCTTAGTCACACACAAGTTTCATGTTCAGCTCTTATGGCAGCGCGAGATCTGAGGGCGGGCGAATAAGCCCCCCCCCGACAGATTCGTATACTTTTCATCCCTCCAGGAATAGGGTTAAGTTGACCGAACTCTGGCACATTTCCTGATCTGAGGAAAATATAAGCAGTTTTTATCAAGAAGATGTTGCTTTAACACCCGCACTGAAGAGGGGTATTTAGTGCCCTCCCTGAGATCTCCGAAGGTATGCGCCATTATGCAAGCATAAAACGATAAAACTTACAGGGTAGGTAGTTACTATGATTATTTATATTTTCTGAAATTTTGGTGACCTTAGGTCAATATCTGAAAGGTCGAACGAGGTCACGAAGGGCAAATCTGACCAAATGTCACATGAGTGGAGTTTGACCTCTAGGACGTCACAGGTCTCCACTCACCAGCAATTTGTCCAAAGTTGCGTCCGGGGATGAACATTGACGTTTGCTACCGCATGGCGTTTTAATCATTCTGATCCGACTGTTGGTTTCGACAATATCTCTTCGCATGGCCTCGATTCTGGCCACCACATTGGATTTGAAATCCATTTAACTTAAACAATTCCTACCGTTTTGTTGCGTCCAACGATCCGCTTTTGAGCATTGAATTAGCGCAAATGTCGCATAAACCCCATTACCCTGCTTCTCTGTTTTCGAGTATTTACGAAAAACATATATTTCCTACAATGTGCGTGTTTACTATTATATATATATATATATATATTATATATTATATATTTATATATATATATAAAAGACAACGTAGTCTACGCTGATATGCCCTGACGAAGACTGCAACTTCGTGACAACCGGTCGACTACATCGGTTCATACGAACCACTACCCTCTCCCGAAGATGCGATGCACCTGCATGGCACCCACCATCGAACACACGAAGAACAAGCACCAGCCGCGAGATAACTAGGAAGGATCTGGTTGAAAATCTCGAAGTTCTCCAACACGAAAGGAGGCGCAGAAGACTTTAGATCCTAGAGGCCGTGCTGATTCGAGAGAAATTTCCTTCTCTCAACACACAGCGTGATTATTTAGGTATTTTCACCTGTGTAGCACCGCTTATGGTGCAGGCTATTGCTGAGTCAGTGATATTTGCGGAGATCGGCGCAGTGATGGATTCTACTTAGACCTTAGACTATTCAGCTGCACATCTGTCAGGTCGCGTTTTATTCAATCAGATCTCACGTTCATGCGTTCAGTGTTTAGTGGCCGCCTGGACTGCGCCAACTTGTGGGAATGTTCCCGTTATCGGCTCCACCGACGCATGCGGCGCCGCCGAGCTCTTCACATCCGCATGGAAGTGGGAGAGTGGACTCGTAAGAGGGGGCTTTTAGTTCGCCGCCACAAACTATTTAACGGCCCTGTCTCGCAGCACCCTCAGGTCTGATATAATTCCTACAATCGCGCACTCTTTAGGTCAAGATATATTCAGTGTTCGCTGACGATCAGGGCACCTACCTAATTAGAGGGGCTGCTGCGACCTTTTTACCCCTGCGCTCAGTCATCGTCTCTTCAGTATTATATACAATCTACTTATTTTTAGGGTTTTTCCTGTCTTTTAGGTTTTTGCCTGATTTTTTGGGTTTTATCTGTATTTTTAGGGTTTTTGCCAGTACTTTTAGGATTTTTGCCTGTATTTTTAGGAGTTTTGTTTGTAATTTTAATTTGTTTTGCCTGTACTTTTAGGTTTCTGTATGTACTTATAGGTTTTTGATTGTTTGTCTGTACATTCAGGTTTTTTGCCTGCACCAGTTTCATACTTTTACATTTACTTTTACTAGCGATGTGATATCTTCTTTCTTGTCTGACTGTACGTTGTGTGTAGATAGTAATTTGACTTCAGCCTTATTGGGCCCCCGGGCTGTGGTTGTTTATGCTTAATACACAATACACAAAGATACTTGGTGAAAGACGTGCAACGTGATAAAAAAACAGCATTCGATTCAAAAGCGCAATCGCAATTTCATTATTCTTGATGTCTTAACCATGGCGCTCGTCAAGGAGGCAACTGAGGCCGCGGTTCTCACCCATCATTTTTGCGAAAAAAACGCGGAAAATATATTTTTCAACAGGCAAAATAAATTGTTTTCTCATTCATTTATCATTATCATGTGTATTAATAATATGAACTGATTGTAACAACACAATTTCGGAGCCGCCCCGCCCACACGTGACCGGTCTGTTTTAAATAATAACCGTTAAAGTTTCGAAACCATGAGCCAGCTACTGAGCCCGGCCGGCCGGCGCCTCGGCCCTCCATCCGCTTACTTCAGCTACCAGGCACCAGCGAGCAAACGCCGGGCCAACGACGATGCCCGTCTGGTGGCTGGCAATGGAAGTCGGCTGAGGCCCGAAAACGTTGGCCTCTTAAGCGATTATTCAGCTCATAAGGGTCGCAGCGACGCAAATTTAAGTTAATGAATAACGAGGACATACGATCCTTGATCAAACATATATTTTATTTGAATTCAAGATAAATCGATCATCAAAACGATTATTTAAAATCAACTTTCTTTTCGCGAGCGAGCGCCGCCGGCGTCAAGATTGTCGTGCCCCACCGACTCATTTGCCTGCCACGACAAACATCGGCGGTACCAGCCAGTTTGAGATCCCCTGGAGGCAGAAAATTTTGAAACCCGGCAGTGGTAGTGTTTTACGACTATACTTATGCGTTCTTATGGCGAATTGCTTTTAAACCAGGAGCATACGCTTCCGATTCAATGTGTGGCTAGTCTCACCCATGCTAAATCAAGATGTTTTATATTTGTAGATACTATTATTACTTTGTTTTGGCCATCTAATGGTCATGGTGAGCGACGATTTGAGCAAATCTTGCGGCTCTTCGCCTGACAGCTCCGCTGCGCGGGCTCAGAAATTCTTGCGCATGGCAAGATTGCATCCTGCGATTCATTATGGCCTCCAAATGAATGCAATTTTTCAACCGTGGCGTGTGAACCAATCTCATCTTCGTCGCAGCGTTCACTGATCGTGCGGCTTGCTGTCGGTCTTTGGTCGGTCTGTGAGTGGACGCCGGTGTAGTGAATCAACTGCGTCTGTGAAATGTGCCAGTTGTGATATCTGGAGGGACCGGTAGCTCCGTGGTATGTCTTCGCGACTTCACGGAGCAGGCCCCGGTTCATTCCCGGGGCCGGTTCCGGATGTAGCCGCCGGTCAAGTCCCTAGGCTCAGAAGGAGGGAATCCCCAGGGGGTGTCAACCCCAGGCCCTCCCCCAAATCCCCGGCACCATAGTCTCGCGGAAATGGCGTTAAAGCTGACCCCGATGAAAAAAAATCTGGAGCCGGTTATTCCACTTGGACTTTGACAATGACTGAAGGCCGATGATTTTAATTATTTCGTGATCTAAGCGGAAGTCCTTGGTCAAAGATCCGAAAGAAGCGATGGAAAATACTGACGCACGGACGTCTGAAGTAAGCGTCACTCTTTATTGGAGCCATCAGCCATTCACGGTAAACAATATTTCCGTTTCCTTCATTCATTTTATTATCGGTTCTGGGCCCACTGCGGCGGATCCAGGAACGTGGGCATAGGGGGGGAGCTAAATTTAAAAAGTTTCATCAAATTTAAAATAGCACCGGTTTTGTTTTGCTTCTTATACCTTACTAACGGTATAAAACAAATATGTAGAAGTTTACTAGATTTCCATCTACAGTGGAAAATATCAAATTTCGCGATTTCAGGCAATATGGGGGTGGCTAAGCCCCTGCCCCCCCTCTGGATCGTAGTGGTTCTTTCACCGTTCTGGGCCTCAGGACTTTGAGGGCCACGAGCCGGCCCACGTGTTTAACATGTCTATGTACAGTACTGTGTTTACGTGTGTAATTGTGGTTCATTTTACTTGATAACGATTTAGGAAATAATCGAAACGGTTCGTAACGAAAATGAACTTAATTTATCCATGACCATTAATAGGCGATTTAATCGCAAACACAGACGATGATACAGAAAACTATTGTTGACGTAATCTCGAGAGCTTTCAAAAGAAGTAATCAATGCACATAACTCTGTTTGTGTTCCAACTCTCCATAAAACTTTGTATTTAAACGGATTATTGCCAAAACTTCACTGACATATTATATATATATATATATATATATATATATATAATATAATATATATATATATATATATATATAAACCACACTTCGGATCAGCTTGGTTTTAATATAAATATTAATGCGAAACGAAGTGCATTTCTTTCCAATAAATATATATATATATATATATATATTTATATTTATATTTATATTTATATTTATATACTCGTATATCACATCATCGTTATGACCTTAGTGAATCCCAAAACTGATTTTTGTAATTGCAGTCATCCTGAAACTAAAGTTAACGGCCAGGTCTATTTTTCAAAAGACACCATTCTATTTGGGGTAAGAATGCAATTATATCAGCTGTTTCAAAACTGGTGACCCTAGATCAGTGGTTTCCAACCCTCTGACACAATAACCCCTTTTCGTCAGTCAAAGGAGGCCATTACCCTACCCTTAAAAATGTATACTGACTTATCAAAAACAGCGTTGTTTCCCAATGTGTTGGTTGCACCTGTTTTCACACTTCAGAGCGTCGCAACTCGCAATACAAAACAAAGACTGAGAGTGCTTATGTATTTATTCCCTTTTCTTCACCAATTTCTCAATTCTGGGTTTCGTTGCCGACAAGGCGCACCGCAAAAATATATTGTTAGCAGAGGGCTGCACATCAAAGCTGTCTTAGCGTAACATTTATGGTTCAGTATCACAGGCCTTCGTTACCCCTGTAGAATGGCTCCGTTACCCCAAATGTGGTCATAACCCACCGTTTGGGAACCACTGCCCTAGATCATCGTTATGACCTCCAAAAAGCAAAACCAAATATATTGCATGGCCAGCCTGAAGCTCAGAAGCGGCTGGGCCGATTTTCACTCAAAAGGCATTATTCAATTCGGTGTATGCGGTTTCATCAGCCGTTTTAAGACTGATGAGTGATGACCCTGAATCATCGTTATGACTTTCNACCGCCAAGGGGAGACTGCCAGACACTTCATTAGTTAATTTTCCCATTTTCCCGATTTTTATCATTAAACAATTGCGTATTTTGTGTCATGCCGCGAAGCGGCGATACATTTTCGAGTTTTCACTGTGGGCGTCTATATTTTGACTGTTGCAAAAACAATTTTTACAGCTGTACGTCCGATCGTTTGGAGGGGGGGAAACATGGTCCTCAACGGGGAGTGCCATGGCCCCGGATCCGCCTTGAAAGGCGCCCTCTGAGTCATGTACCTCTGAAGGCGCCCTCCCAAATATCTCTGAAAGCGCCCTACGATACATCTCCGAGGCGCCCTCTCAAATAGCTCGAGAGACACTCTCTGTGAGACCGGAGGCGCCCCCGCCTCACACTCAGCGAACGACGCCTTTGGAGGTATGTTAGGTTAAGGGCGCCTCGGGCTCTCTGGAGATATGTATCTGAAGGGTGACTTTGGACTAAGTGAGAAGGCGCCTTCAGTAGGTGAATCGCATCTTAGGGCCTTGGGGTAGTGGGAAGGCGTCTTCAGAGATGTATCGGATGGGTCGCGCGTCATACGCCTGCCTTCTCGTATATGTATCGGAGAAACACCACCGTTAAGTGTAATTTACGAGGACGCCTTTGAGTAATGTGGGAGGCGCCATCGGAGACGTTATCGGAAGGCGTCTTGGAGCCTGCAGAATGTATAATTTTGGGAGAGCGTTTTCAAAGGTGCATGGGGCGCTTTGGGAGGTATGCAGGAGGGCGCCTCCATGTTGGTATCGGATGGCACCTTGGGATGTGTATGGGAGGGCGCCTTTGGAGGTATGTTTGAGGGCGCCCTTCAGCCAGTTTATCTAAGGGCGCCTTTGAAAAGCATGGTCGGGAAAGCGTAAGGGGTGTATTGGAGGTCGCCTTTGGAGCTATGTGGGAGGGCGCCTCTGGACATTTGGGAGGGCGCTTTGAGGGAAGTGGGAGGGCACTTCATGGTGTACCGGAGCGCGCCCTCACATTCAGTTGAAACGCGCTTCATATCAGCGCGAGCGCGCCTCACATTCAGCCGATGTGCGCCTTCGGCGCCCTTTACTGAATGTGAACGCATTTCATAGAACCGAAGGCGCCTTCGGCGCCTTCGGTGCGATGATGGAAGACGCTCGTGCGATGCTCATCGTTACGCCATGCTGGTTGGCGCGTTCAGAGTAGCTGTACGTTGTGCACTTGTGCACTTGCACAAGTGCACACGTCATGCACGGCATGCCGCTCGTATTGTGCCATGCTCGCCTACAGTTAAATCGTGAGTCAGTCTTTGCCTGCGCGTGGTAGGACCAGCTGTGCATTCACGCCCTCTTCTCAGAACTTTTAGCAGTAGCATTGCCTCAACAATGACAGTCTGATTTATATTTAAGTGTGACACAATGGCGATGCTTAACGGTGACCGTTAATGTAAATTAGTGGAGATTATTTGACGAAACAATTGGCGGTATCGTGTCATAATGCAATGCTTATAGTCTATTTAGGAAACGCGAGTTTAAATGATTGAGGATAGTGTGTAATGGCCTTCGGGCAGCAGTCGAGTTCTTGTTAAATTATTGCGTTTACGCCCATTGGTGAGGTAATGGTAAGATCGGACGTCTTTGCTGCATACTCACCGTTGTATTTGAAGCTTGTCGGCCAGTTCCATAAAACACGCCATTTATCACCAACACTGACATCAATCAGGCTTGATGACGGTTGCGTGACAACTTAACATTTATGGGAATTTTATGCATTAAAACCACAGCCCTCGCTCGGTTTTGGAGTGCACTTCTTCGCTGCTATTGGAAGCCCATCAAGTACACCACAACTCCACCAGCAGTCAAAGTTATGAGAAGAAACCCGACCCTAGACAACTTATGTCCAGTTGTTTCGCCCATATACGGAAGTGTCCGTTATCTTTTTGCAACGAGGCAACATTCTCACCGACCAAGTTGACATCGCTGTTTTTTTGCACAACCGCCTGTCTCCAAAAGTCCAATGCTCTCTTCACTCTGCTTTCTTTTGACCTGCACCAGTTTCCTGTATTGTACTAAAAAATAAAATCCAATCCAACGATATAACGGACATTCCGAAGTTTGCATGCCCTGATATTCTCACGGGAACGCCGACCATGGCTGCGGCTGCTACAGGAGGCGTTTCCGTTGTCTGTGTACAGGGTCACTCCACTCGGCTACATCTAACGACCACAGCGTCATATAAGGACTGCGGCATTCCAGCCCTAACAGCCGTCTAACTTAACGTCTGCCGTCTGGAATTGTCTCCACTTATCGCATTACCTTCTTAGCTGCACGTTCATGTGCGCGGACCAAACCTATAGCAAAACTGCTGTCCCGGTCGCATCCATGAGCGCGAGTCAAGTCCTACTGCTCGTGTTGTCCCAAGGAAGTGTCTCAAGCCTTTGTCAGAACTGTCACCTCTGTCCGTTTCATTTGCTAGAGCTGCTCTTCGTTTTACTGGTTGGTGTGCATGTTGAACCTTTCACGTTCAACATGCATACCACCACGTCTGTTAAGAGTTTTAGTGCCGGCCGCCTATTGTGGCGAGCGAGCCTCGGCGCGTCGCTTCTGTTGTTTGGACGCATACCGGCGTGTCTAAGAGCCGAGAATGTTTACAGCACGTCCTAAGCGTGCCTGTCCACTGGATTGTATCAGGAACCTCCCGTCCCCGTGTGACCTGGAGGTCAGCCGAGGCTGCATCGCGATCTTTATCTGGGACGATGCCACGGAAGCCGTCGGTAGATGACTTGCGGGTGCCACTTTTTCTGAGATTCTGGTAGATATAACAGTTCTTTGTTCTTTGTTAGAATGCCAATGTTTATGCACCCATGAGCTTCAAGTGATTGTCTTATTTTATTAACTGCATTACTGTCTTTCGGTTAAGTTACGGACGTGATTAAGTGTGACGCTAACAAAGCATGCTTCCAACCTGCACGATTAACCTTTAATCTCCCGGATACGGTTAATTAAATGCAGCGTCTATTCAGCATAATTGAGCGGACACAATCACCTTCGCCTGGCTCGCGGGGTCAAGCCAGGATAATGAGCCACGAGAGCGATCAGCGAGACCCGCTATCTCCCGGTCCCCATCTCATGAGCATCACCAACACAACTCAGGCCACACGCACAGGTCTGTAACTCGCCCGTGTTGGGACAGACGCCGTTTCGCTCGGTGTCGATACTCGGTTTGTTGGATAGCGTCGGTGTCGGTCCTCTGTACAGACAGCGTTACAATGTGATCAGAGAGCGGGGCCGAAGTGGCGGCTGATGGGCGAAGTACGGGCCGCAGAAGTGGCGGCTGACGGCCGAAGTACGGGCGGCAGGAGAGCGGAGCGCGACACCAGCTGATACGTGACCTGACTGCCGCGCCGCTGCCGGCGGCCTGAGTAAATGGGATTAGACGGGTACGAGTGGATTGTCGACTTTCTTTAAAAGTTGAGGCGCGAGCGCTGTGAAGAGAGTCTACTCACTGAGCTGTGCGCCTCCGGAACCGCCTCGAGAGGCTATCGTGATTGGAATTTTCTTATTATAACTTCCATCATCCACTTGGAAGTCCGGTTCCCTTTTCGTTGATCCGTAGTTACCACGTCTTTTCACTACATGTTTTAATTCCAAGTATCAAACGTTATTTTTAGCATTAATTAGTAGAAGTGTTCCAACCGAAGGATAAACCTTATGCTCATTATAAGATGACATAACACAAGAAAATCCCAGATATATATTTTTTTCATCTTTACGGAGCATAAGGTCATAGCATAATGGTATTACGGAGCATAAGGTATAATGGTATATTATATATTATACATTTTCCACATAACTTAACTGTGCTTAAACTTGAGAGCCAATTGGATAGGTCTCACTTTCTGGGAAAACCATTCCAGCTGTCTGTGGCTGCTGGTCGGATAGCTGTGACGAAAGTGCGACATTCTGGCAGGGAGCCGCTTGTCTGCCTCTGGCGATCTGTGGAGGCAGGCGGCAGTCTCCAGCCCCGCTCGGTGAATCTGTGGAGGCAGGCGGCAGTCTCCAGCCCCGCTCGGTGAATCTGTGGAGGCAGGCGGCGGTCTCCAGCCCCGCTCGGTGACGCGATACAGCTGCGTTTGAGGAGAGGGTAGCGTCGCCGCCAAATGGGTCTGGGCCAAGGATGCCGGGCCATTGGACCCAGTGCCGTCTCCCGCCCGGGGCCCGGGGCTAGTGTGTATCTATCAGCTGGCGGCGCGATACAGGGCGCCTTTGTTGAAGCTGCAGCGGTCTGCATATATAGGGCTGGACGGGAGCAGGGTGGGTTGGGTTCCGGGGGTACCGGGTGGGCCCCATCACCCCGCTTCCTGACGGCCGTCGGTGTGATGCGCCCCGAGGTGGGGGCGGCGGCGATGACGGTTGTGGCGCAGCGGGCGGCCGCCGGGAATGCCGCGCCGCGCCGGCACTCGTCTCCCTCAGCAGTAACGGGGCCGCGCTGCGCGTGCCGGCGCGGTGGAGGTAGGTCAGTCCGTCCGTCGACGGGTCAGGCGGCGTTCGGGGCCGATGGAGAGAGAGAGAGATTGGCGGAGGAAGCAGCGGCTAAAGGAAGAAGAGACTGGGAAGAAGCTGCAGCGAGAGAGAGGGAGGGAAGGTACGAGAAAGGGAAGGAGGAGGGAGAGGTGGAGTGCTTAGCGGAGTTTCCTCTGGCTGATTTCCGCTTCAGCTGGCTGGCAGCAGCAGACTGGAATGAGATGAATGAGACTGGAGAGAAGCAGGGAGAGTTAGAAAGCTGAGCTATGGTAACCGGAAATACACATTTGTTGGAGGTCTCAAAGACTAATGGGCAAAACACCCGCCGAAGACGTCCACTTTACAAGCAAACGCACGGCTTTCGAACAAACCATGCCGTGCGCTCGTTATGAACGTGTTTCTATAGAGTTCCAGATGAGCTCCAGCTCGACGGCACATGTGCCGTGTGCGGTCGACCAGGCATGGGGTCGCCAAATGTGCAGAGTCACAAAAACAGCACGTTCTGACTTCTGTCGGCCCTGTGAGGATATCGGTCCGTCTCACAACGTGCTATCAATGAAAGTACGAACACAAGGAGTCACGCAATATGAAATAGTATATGTTTATTTTATCGGGTGCACGTGTACATTATCTTGGCTGGGGAGACGTGATAAAACCGTTAATCATTCTGTAGTGCGATACGGAGTTGGTTCGTACTTTGGTAAATGTATTTTGCTTTATGAAAGCGTCCCCTGTAACGAAGTACACCTGCTGTCTGCTGCGAGGACCTGTCGTGGGCGGTGCTCTGTTAGAGTTGTTGACACGCGTGTAAGTCAGCTGCAGCAGTGCGGAGCTGTGAGCTGAGCTGTGAGCTGAGCTGTGAGCTGAGCTGTGAGCTGAGCTGTGAGCTGAGCTGTGAGCGTGAGCCTGTGAGCTGACTGTGAGCTGAGATGTGAGCTGAGCTGTGAGCTGACTGTGAGCTGAGCTGTGAGCTTGAGCTGTGAGATGAGCTCTGATGAGCTGAGCTGTGGAGCTGAGCGTGAGCTGAGCTGGTGAGCTGAGTCTGTGAAGCTGAGCTTGTTGAGCTGAGCTGTGAAGCTGGAGCTGTGAGGCTGGAGCTGTGAGCTGAGCTGTTGGAGCCTGAGCTGTGAGATGCGCTGTGAGCTGAGCTGTGGAGCTGAGCTGTTGAGCTGAGCTGTGAGCTGAGCTGTTGAGCTGCTGTGAGCTGAGGCTGTGAGCTGAGCTGTGAGCTGAGCTGTGAGCTGAGTCTGTGAGCTGTGGCTGAGTGTGGAGCTGAGCTGTTGAGCTGACTGTGAGCGAGTCTGAAGCTGTTGACTGTGAGCTGAGCTGTGTAGCTGTTTTAGCTGAGCTGTGAGCTGAGCTGTGAGCTGAGCTGTGAGCTGAGCTGTGAGCTGAGCTGTGAGCTTGAGCTGTGATGTGAGCTGTTGAGCTGAGCTGTTGAGCTGAGCTGTGAGTGATGCTGTAGCTGAGCTGTGAGCTGAGCTGTGAGCTGAGCTGTGAAGCTGAGCTTAGCTGAAGCTGTGAGCTGAGCTGGAGCTGAGCTGTGAGCTAAGCTGTTGAGCGAGCTGTGAGCCTGAGTGTGAGTCTGAGCTGTGAGCCTGAGCTGTTGGAGCTGAGCTGTGAGCTGAGCCTGTGAGCTGTAGCTGTGAGCTGAAGCTGTGAGCTGAGCTTGTGAGCTGAGCTGTGAAGCAGAATTCGTCTAGCATGTGTTATTTAAACCATCTGCATATATCTATTTGATTAAATGATACGCCGATAGGCAAAGACTTGGTATTGTTATTGGTCGAATAGTAGGTAGGTTGCCTACCTAAATGTTTGCTATCCTGTCGGGCAGCGTTAGCTTTGTTCCTGTATGGACGAGCTTGAGACTCGTTGTGTGATTTATTGTCGTTTTTTGCTGATGCGGAAATGCCTATTCATGTTCATGACGTTTACTGCTAGTTTACTGCTTGCTCGGTATCTTTGGTCTTTGTTTGCTACAAGTATTCACAGGAGGTTTTTGTTTCCGTATCGTAATTGTCGGCACCAGCTCCTTTTTTCGAGTACCTCTCAATTAAAATTCGATTTGCAAGATACGTGAAAGGCTGCACTCTGGCATCAGATATGTGGCGTTTCGTGCTCTGCGATTTTTTATCTGACGTCAGCAGTGAAGGCACGAATGACGTGTTCCGTCATCCGTGTCTCTTGATTTGGCCATGATATGTGTCATGTGGCACGTTGGACAAGGTAACTGATTAGGATGTCGTTCGCAGCGGTACGACAGAGACGTAAGCAGTAAGCACGCAAGACATTCGCGTTGGTGAGGATACAGTCATCACCTCGGACAAGGACGAAAAGTGTTCAATGACGGGGTCCTGGACAGACGAAGACGGTATTCTGACGTGTTCACAAGTCATGCGAAAGGAATTCCGCCGCTTCCTTGAAACGGAATTAACTCCACTTCTTTGACGACTTGAGCGGAGTAACTTTTTTATATTACCCTCTCTTTGTTACCCATTCCCCCTCTTATCCTAATTCTTCTCGTCGTGAACATCAAACACACGCCGTTTCCCTCGACTGGCAGTCATCCGCTGCTTCTCGCAGCAGCTGATAACCGTTCACAGCGGCCCACTTCCGAACATACCCAGTAATCCCGCTCCTCTCCTCTCCGCCCCTGTTCCTCGCATATCGCCCGTGTCGCTGTCCGTGCTGTCGTGCTCCGCTCTCGCGCCTGTTCCTCAAACTTGACACCGTGTTCCTCGTGTCGTTGCAGGATGGCCGCGTCGGATAGTGAGCCGATGTCCACCTCTCCGGACCCGGTGACCGAGCAGAAGCGGCAGATGCAGCTCAGCTTCAGCCGCAACCAGGTCAGTCTGGCGCTATACGAACACACGTGGAGACAGAGCGTCACGGACGTGGCACGGATGTCGGACACGGATAGAGTGATACGGGCACGGACACGCGCGACACGGATCCGGACACACGCGGACTCAGACAGAGCGCCACGGACACACAAGGACATGGACAGAGCGCCACGGGCACGGACACACAAGGACACGGACACAGACAGAATACCACTGACACGGACACACACGCCACGGATCCGAACAGAGCGGCATGGAGACGGACACACGCGGCACGGATCCGAACCGAACAGAACGGCACGGAGACGGACACTCGCGGCACGGATCCGAACAGAACGGCACGGAGACGGACACTCGCGGCACGGATCCGAACAGAACGGCACGTAGACGGACACTCGCGGCACGGATCCGGACAGAACGGCACGGAGACGGACACTCGCGGCACGGAGACGGACACTCGCGGCACGGAGACGGACACTCGCGGCACGGAGACGGACACTCGCGGCACGGATCTGTAACTGTGGTGCTAGGTCGGAGTGTCGGACCTCCCCGCATGCCGCACATTGTAACACACTCCGTTACACTCGCCTGTCTGTGCCACTTCCCAGGCTGTGAGCTTGTTATGTCGTGTGTGTGTGTGTGTGTGTGTGTGTGTGTGTGTCTCGCGATGTGGATTGTGCGTTAATCTGATCATGTCCTTAGTCCAATGGAAGGAATTCCCACGTGAGATGGAGCATTTGTGAGAAATGCCAAATACTGGACATAGTCTCACCGGTTATCTCCAGAGTACTGGACATAGATGACTGTGGATAATTCGGATGTTCACGTGGCCCCGTTCCAGCCTCGTCGCCGTCTGCTCGCTCAGATATCGGCACGGCTGCAGGCTGCAGGACACACGCCACAGCGGGTGTCATCGTTAATATGCAGCGGTGTGTATTATCACGACCCATCGCTTCACTCCGACATGGTCAGAGATGTCCTCGCCTGCCGCGAAACCCAGGCCAGGCCAATCAAGATCAGGACAGAACAGAACAGATCAGACAAGCCCAAATCACATCCCACACCAGCCCAGACTGGGTCGAGCCGAGCCGAACCGACGCGACGGTGAATGTGGTCAGGCAGGTGGCGCCTGTTTGTCCGTGGTGGCCCCCGTCGGCGGTCGGTGGCGCCGCTGCTGCGCGCAGTCGAGGCGCACCTCGCTGGTGGCCGTCTCCGGGACCAATACCGTGTAGATGTGGAGATTCCGCGCCCTTGGTCTGCTGACTCGGCTATCGACTGCAGAGTGATGTCGACAGCTTATGGTGATGGCTGGAGGTGAACAATTTATCGAAACTTGCTCTAAGTTTGCAGAAGCATGCAACGAACAACAACGCACGTCAAGTTTGTATTTATCGAAAGCTTTCGAGGGTCACAGGCTCGGGTACGTTTGCTTGATAAATGATGTATCCGTGCTGTTTTCCGTCACTTGAACTTCGAATTTCGGGCATTGCAGATATTCCTTGTTTTTCACCTCTGACGTTGACCCATCTGACCTCCTCCCAGCAAACGACGCGATTTGAAACCGGAACTGTCTCTGAGAGACGTTTATGGCGCTTCTGCTAAGAGATCTGGAGATTTACCGACTCTCGGCGGGGCATGTGGAGTGTGAGAAGACTGCTGTTAACACTATAAACGGCTGGTAATGATGGGACTATCCCAGGGCAGCCCCTAAACTAAACGGTCAGACGGTTGGGCGGTTGGGCGGTTGGACACGTGGACAGGTTCCCTGTTTGGGCGTATAAAGGCAGGGCCGTTCTTCGGTACCGGTCGTGCCCGCGTCCGGTTTTGAATCAGACTCCCCAACGGTCGGCTGAAGTGTTTAAAAGCCAGGTTCCGGGGTCGTGACTGAAGGAAGAAAAACAGCGTCAGAACAGCTCATCCATTCCGGGTTAAAGAGATTTCGAGATTAAGTTTGTGAGATAGTGTGGTCATCTTAGTTAGCGGTGGTGGTAGTTAAAGCGGCTTCCGGCGGCCGTAAATGGTCATGACCAGGGCAGAAGTCAGCTTCAAAGGCACCGACACCGAAGGGGTTATGCCAATAATCAGTTTGCTTGAGCGTAATATCGCTCCGTAAAAGGATGTCCGGGATCAATCAACTGCAGATATTTGAAGTTCAACAAAGGGAGCTTTTCTTTGTTTCCCCTATAGCCTTTGTTGTCAAAGCGATGTATTAAGATGATAACTTTGTGTTTCTTGGACATAGAGCTCAGCATCCTCTAAGCACTCCCGTTAAGAACCTGGAAGAGCTAAACTGCCCTCGATGGTTTTAGGATCTTCTTTGCAGATGCCATCTTAAGTTGGCTTTGTGCAACAGATGAACCGACAAACTACAGTGGGCTATATTTTAGCAACGTTTATCGTGCTTGTCAGCTCTGGTTTTTCCCAGGAGGCGGAGCCGTTGCAATATATTTTAGCAGCGCCAAAAAGCGATCGGCTGCAATGTTAGCCCAGTTTTCGGTCGGCATTCAAAAAGTCATCAAACATGTAGGGTGGGACTCGGTGTTGCTTATCGCTTAGTTTATCGGATATTAGTTTATTATCGCTTAGTTTATCGGAATCGCATCAATTAAATACAATTTAACCGTTTACATTCTGGATAGTTTTCGCTGGAAAACTCCATTATGTTCCGCGTTATTTTTCGTTTTTGCAACCTGTAACAATAATACGACATTTCCTCAAGCATTGTCAGTATATTCCCTTTAATCGCCCAACATCATTTAAAACGTGCTAACAAGCTCGAGCTCCAACTCGGTGGCTTTTGTATACCCTTATTTTTAAGAGCAGTATACATCATAAAATGGAAAATATGCTGGGGCCTTTCCTAGCCTCCCGTCTCTCCACTGTTGCCGGGTAGAGAGAGTCTGTGGGCCCACCCGAGATGTTGTTCTGGCGTCGTTCTGCCCTGCCCGTCTCCTGTCTCTCCGCCTCTGAGCTCTTTCGAGCTCCCCCGACTGTGCGGTGTCGCCCTGCTCCCCGTGCTTTATGGCCAGCCCGCCCTCTCCGCCGCGCTGTCTCGCTCTCGCCTCGTCGAGGCGTCTCGTCGAGCCGCTCAGCACACCCGCGTGTTGACAACGCTGCCAGAGGTTACCCCGAGGTGACGTCCTCGGGCTCCCAGAGGTGACCCTGTCCGCGACGCAGCCCTGCATCAAGGCAACTGGTGCATCGGTAGCGGCGTCTGCGGCGACCTCCTTGAGCCTTTCTGTGTCTTCTCCTGACATGTTGTGGAACCCTAACAACTGCTTTGGTGTAACCCACTCTGGGATGACCTTTGACCCGCTGTGACCTGCGACCCTCTATGACCCGTTGTGACCCGTTGTGATCTGTTGTGACGTTGTGACCCGTTGTGATCCGTTGTGACCTGTTGTGACCTGTTCTGACCCATTGTGACCCATTGTGACCCATTGTGACCCATTGTGACCCGTTGTGACCTGTTGTGACCTGGTTGTGACCAGTTGTGACTCGATGATGACCTATGATGACTTGACCCCTCACCCCTCCCACAGGACGGTGCCGTCTGCGTGTTTTGAAATGTAATGTTGAGATAAGAAAAAATCCATTGAAAAGCAACAGCATTTGACATTTTTTAACCTAATCTAACCTAACCTAACCTAACCTGACCTAATCTAACCCAACCTAACCTAACCCAACCTAACCTAACCACACCTAACCTAACCTAACCTAACCACACCTAACCTAACCTAACCTAACCCCCTAACCTAATTTAACATGGCTTTTACTTATCTCAACATTACATTTAAAAACACGCGTGCCGTCTCATCCTGTGAGCCTGATTGACCCGCTGTGACCCCGCTCTGACCTCTGGTGACCCCGCCCGCAGGAGGACAGCGCCGTCTCGTCCTGTGAGCCTGATTGACCCGCTGTGACCCCGCTCTGACCTCTGGTGACCCGCCCGCAGGAGGACAGTGCCCGTCCCATCCTGTGAGCCGATTGACCCGCTGGTGACCGCCTCTGACCTCTGGTGACCCCAGCCCGCAGGAGGACAGTGCCGTCTCATCCTGTGAGCCTGATTGACACCGCTGTGACCCCCGCCTCTACCTCTGGTGACCCCGCCCGCAGGAGACAGTGCGTCTCATCCTGTGAGCCTGATTGACGCCCGCTCATGAGCCCCGCTCTGACCTCTGGTGACCCCGCCCGCAGGAGGACAGTGCCGTCCCATCCTGTTGAGCCTGATTGACCCGCTCTTGACCCCGCTCGACCTCTGGTTGACCCCGCCCGGCAGGAGGAACAGTGCCGTCTCATCGCTGGTGAGCCTGATTGACCCGCTCTGACGCCCGCTCTGACACTCTGGTGACGCCCGCCCGCAGGATGGACAGTGCGCGTCTCATTTCTGTGAAGATGAATTTTGACCGCTCTGACCCGCTCTGACCCTCTTGTGACCCGCTCCCGCAGGAGGACAGTGCCGTCTCATCCTGTGAGGCCTGATTGACCCGTGTGACCCCCGCTTGACCTCTGGTGACGCCCGCAGGAGGTACAGCGGCCGTCTCATCCTGTGAGCCTGAGTGACCCGCTTGTGACCGCCGCTCTGAACCTCTGGTGACGACCGCCCGCCAGGAGGACAGCGCCGTCTCATCCTGTGAGCCTGATTGAAGCCCGTCTCTGACCACCCGCTATGACCTCTTGGTGAACCCGCCCCGCAGGAGGAACAGCGCCGTCTCATCCTGTGAGCCTGATTGACCCGCGCTCTGACCCGCTCTGACTCTCTGGTGACCCGCCCGCAGGAGGACCAGCGCCGTCCTCATCCTGTGAGCCTGATTTGACCGCCGCTCTGACCCCCGCTCTGACACTCTGGTGACCCCCGCCCGCGGAGGACAGCGCCGTCCCTCATCCTGTGAGCCTGATTGACCCGCTCTGACCCCGCTCATGACATCTGGTGACCGCCGCCCGCAGGAGACAAGCGCCGTCTCATCCTGTGAGCCTGATTGACCGCGCTCTGAACCCGCTCTGACCTCTGGTGACCCCGCCCGCAGAGGACAGCGCCGTCTCATCAGGGGGGGGGGGGGGGGGGTGTGAGCCTGAAGTGACCCGCTCTGACGCCGCTTCTGAACCTCTGGTGACCCCGCCCGAAGAGGAACAGCGGCCGTCTCATCCTGTGAGCCTGATTGACCCGCTGTGACCCCGCTCTGACCTCTGGTGACCCCGCCCGCAGGAGGACAGTGGCGCGTCTCAAATCCTGTGGAGCCTGATTGACCCGCTGTGACCCGCTCTGACTCTGGTGACCCCGCCCGCCCAGAGGACAGTGCCGTCCTCATCCTGTGAGCCTGATTGACCCGCTCTGAACCCCGGCTTCTGACCTCTGGTGACCCCGCCGCAGGAGGACAGTTGCCGTCTCATCTGTGAAGCCTGATTGACCCGGTCTGGACCCCGCTCTGACTCTGGTGACGCCCGCCGCAGGAGGACAGTGCCGTCTCATCCTGTGAAGCCTGATTGACGCCGCTCTGCCCCGCTCTGACTCTGGTGACCCGCCGAGGAGGACAGCGCGTCTCGTCTGTGAGCCTGATTGCCCGTGTGACCCCGCTCTGACCTCTGGTGACCCGCCGCAGGAGGACAGTGCCGTCCTCAATCCTGTGAGCCTGATTGGAACCCGCTGTGACCCGCTCTGACCTACTGGTGACCCGCCCGCAGGAAGGACAGTGCCGTCTCATCCTGTGAGCCTGATTGACCCGCTTTGACCCGCTCTGACCTCTGGTGACCCCGCCCGCAGGAGGACCAGTGCCGTCTCATCCCTGTGAGCTGATTGACCCGCTCTGAACCCGCTCTGACCTCTGGTGACCCCGCCCGCTAGGAGGCAGTGCGTCCATCCTGTGAGCCTGATTGACCCCGCTCTGACGCCGCTCTGACCTCTGGTGCCCGCCCGCAGGAGGACAGCGCCGTCTCGTCCTGTGAGCCTGATTTGACCCCGCTCTGACCCCGCTCTGACCCGCTCTGACCTCTGTGACCCCGCCCGCAGGAGGAAGCGCCGTCTCGTCCTGCAGTGAGCCCGAGTACGGTCGGCCGGCGCAGATGAGCGTCTCGGAGCGGCTGATCCGCTGTCACCCGGTCTGGTTCCTGCCGTGCCTGCACCGCTCCGGCGCAGAGCACCTGCTGCAGGACAAACCGGCCGGGGTAAGACGTGCTGCGCGCGTGACGTGTGCTGGGTGGGGTCGTGTCACGAGGGGACAAACACGAACACGAACGTATTGCGTTCTGAGTAGACCCATGTCACGAAGAACGGACACGGGACATAGACACGGGCGTGGCCGAGAGAGTCGTAATGTGTGTTTACGGAGTAGATGTTGGTCACGAGTTAGCACGCAAACACGAGTTGACACGAACAGGACACGAGGGACAGCGATATGTTGTCGCATGTGCTGTGTCTTACACGACGGCTTGTCACGAACTGCGTCACAGCTGCGGGGGCGCACGGGGGAGACATTAAGTCATCAGAGCTGTGTGCCAGAGTAGGGGGACCTTTAGCTGACCTGGCGACCTTTGTCGTGACTGGTACGGCGGGTTCACGTCCCAAGGGTCGCGTGATGAACGGCCGTAATCGATGACACGGTCACATGGGTCACATGACCTTTACTGGAGTCCAGGGCATTCGAGACTGGGCCGTATATTCATCAGGCTCAGGCGCCCTAAACCCCAAATCATCATCATCGTCATCATCATTATCATCGAGACTGAAATGCCGTGGGTCACGAACGAGGAGGGTCTCTAGGCAGACGAGTCTGGAGATCTACCCGGAACTCAGATAACGACGACGTGATGGTGTTGATAATCCTATTGTCGTGACAACTCTGAACTCTCACGTATCGCTCACTTTTTCTGTCACCAAAAACGCGCCAGGATCGGTGGCGCCCATCTTGATGGAAGTGAAAAGCTGGTTTTGTTTGGCAGTGATGTCATGGACTTGACATATTGACTGGTAGAAAGTTCGCCGGCAAGTGTCCCGTGGCGCTTTGTGAGTTCAATCGAACCTGGCAATGTTTGTAATATAATAACACATATACAGTAAACACCTGTGTACGATAATAACGGAATAGCTGTTGGAGGCAGGTCTCAGAAAGGAAGGTACTGGGCAAGTTGAAGGAGGGTCTTCGTGACCTGTTTTTAAAATGCAGACTGTCATCGCGGTCCGAGCTGTCCTGCAGCTATGCCGGACCTGCCGTCATAACCGGTGCCAGTTGGCAGACACGTGACATATCTGTGGCAGACGGCAGGTGACAGATCTGAAGGGTGTGTCTGACAGACGGAGTCCTAATATAGACCGTCCGTGGTCCCAATGTTACTTTCTGTCGCCTCATTACTGACAAATCTGCATTTGTAATACTCCATCAGGCGTTGGTTGTTAAATTTGTAGCGTGAAACGGAAACGTAATGAGGCCTTCTTGAAATCACAGTTCACTACTCACTTCAAAGTAAGCGGAACTTGGACCATAGGCGTATGAGCAGGGGGGAAAGGAGTTGGTCCTCTTATTTTCGACAATGTTTTGCTCAAGAATATATTGTCTTTTGCTTGGGGAGGGAACAATTTGATTGCAAAAGATTGTTTTGTTTGCCAAGACGAGAAGAGCCAAATCTGCAATTAAATCTTCATAGCCCCTAGGAGTTTCTCTCAAGACGAGATCGAAATTGTACTGCCCCCTCCCACACACTTTTTTCGTAACATTCCTACATCCCTGACTTGGACTCATTTATGCCTTTACTTGCCAGAACACTGAGAGAACTGCATGACGAGATACGTCGCTTCGAATCAATAGCCCATTGACCCCGATTCCGACAAGCTTTCTGGACAATAACCGCTCAAAACGGTACGTAAGCCATTAAACGTTGCCAGCCAAGGCAATCGTCTGAGCGAATCCCTTCTCTCAGAAGACCGAAGCAATTGACATACACCGTTGTCGCCGGTGTGCGGACTCCGGCCCGGTCTTCAGTACGTTTGCAGAGGCGGGGTTTAAGCCACAGTGGGAAGGGTATCTTGGCCATCGCCCGTGCAGAGGGTGCCCATTCATTTCGATGTAGGTGCAAATGGAACGCCTGGTGTGCTGGGTTTGGTGTGTCATCGGGCTAGTGACTAGTGATACTGTCAGCGCAGACCTGACTGCACTCGCTGCGAGTGGTTACGGTTCTTTCAAGGTCTCATTACACCCACTGTGCACTTATGAACTGCTATTAATGTTTGTCATAGGGTGGACCCGCCATCTACGTCTTAATATGGCTTTCATTAAGGTAATATTTTTGTGTAACTCCTTCATAGCCAGCCTGGCTATTGTCCGCTCCCCCGTGACCATTTCTTGCGCCTTATTTCTAAACGATTCCATCTCTTTCGGCACATTCCAGTTTGATTCCTCCTTTGTCCCCTGGCATACCGCGCCGCGTCCGCCGGCTGTTTTGCTGTCTCTCCGCCTCCACCCCGGCTCCTCCCATCGCGACGGCGTCCCGCTGGATTTGTCTCTCTGCCGTGTCTCTCCGCTGGCCGTCTCTCTGCCGTCTCTCTGCCGTCTCTCTGTCGTCTCTCTCTCTCTCTCTCTCTCTCTCTCTCTCTCTCTCTCTCTCTCGCGCTCTCGCGCTCGCGCTCGCGCTCGCGCTCGCTCTCGCTCTCGCTCTCGCTCTCGCTCTCGCTCTCGCTCTCGCTCTCGCTCTCTCTCGCTCCTCACGCTCCTGGCTCTGCTTCTCAAGCTCTCGTCCTCCGCTCTCTCGCTCTCTCTGCGCCGGCCGTCTCTCTGCCGTCTCTCTCGCCGCCGGTCGTTTCTCTGCGGCCTGTCTTTGTCCGCTCCATATCACACTGCCACATCAGCGCCGGGGCCGTATCACAACATCACGGCCCGGCCAGAGGGCTTTGTTGCGCTCCGCGCCTCCACTGCTCGCCAGTCAATCTCGGTCACCCGTTCCTCGGAGGAGGAGATCGCAGTATGTCCGAGTCGGAGGAGGTGCGGCGCCCGCCGTGACGCGAGACTCGAGAGAGACACACAGCTTAGTGCCAGGTTTAACATACGGTGTCGCTCTTTAGCGCAATGCATATCAAAGTAAAGACAATGGAATAATTATCCCGAGAAACACTCTGAAGGGACAACATTAATTTGTGTTTTAATTCATCATCAGTTTAATTTTAACCGTATGGTGGAAATAATGCAGGGCCAAAGCTTCTCGCACCCATCGTGTCAGACATCGCTGCCAGATTTGCTCTGCCTCAGGCATTCTCTGCCTCTATACAGGCATTCTTTGTAGGGTTGAGTTGGTCCCGACCAAGCCTGTGATTCTCCTGCCCCATAAACATCCGTCCAATGTTGCTGACTCCCTGCCCCTGCCTCCTGTCTATGCAGACGTTCATAGTGCGCCAGTCGAGCCCCGGTCCGCAGCAGACGATGACTTTGTCTGTGCGGCTGCCGAGCCGGCGCGGAACCACACGTGGACCACTTCCCGGTCCACTCCGCCGCCGGCAAGCTCAGCCTCGAGACGTCCGAGAAGCGCTTCGACAGCATCTCCAGCCTGATCGCCCACTACAGCAGTCACAGGTGAGAGCCAAGGGTGGGCTGGGAAGCGGGTTGGCGTTGTAGGAAGGCTGGGGCTTACTGGTGGTGGGAGGCTGACTAGCGGCGTGTAAAAAGTGGCAGACTGGAGAGTTAGAGGTGGGACCATGTAGGAGGGATGACACTGATGACTCACGAGATGGAGAGGACCTCACCGGCCGCGAAGGATAGATGAGCGAGTCACTTTTTATGAGCGGCCAATTATCGCGCTAGGAATTTACATGGTCGTTGATCTCTTTTGCGGAACGAACGGATAATTTGGCGAATATTAGCCGTGCAGATACCTATATGCGGTGCGATTCTTTCGACCTGCATTTCGCCGTTTTTATCGACGCTATAGCCGCCATGTGACGGTGAAAGAGCGATTAATTCACAGCGGGCGTGACTCCGGTTCGATCCGCTCATCTCCACAAAACGCTCACTCCACCCGCGATTAGACTCGCTAATGATGCTCTTCGATAATCCATCGATCACCCGCGTGATTATCCGGGCATCACCCGGGTAATTACCCGGACATGATTATTAGTTATTACCCGCTCCCCTTGGGCGGTGTCGAGAGCAGTACGTTGGACGAGTCCGATTCGCGTGTACCTACAGACGGTGGAATGTCGATCCCTAGCTTTACTCAGAAACATATAAATTCGTTGCCGTTATGATCTGTTCGGTTTACTAAATATCACAATTGTAATTAAGTTTGTATGCATATACTGGCAATACAATTATTTCTTCATGTTGGTATTAGCTCTCTACGATTTATATGGTTTGACATTCGTCAATTCGTTAAAATTGTTAATCGCGCAAATTAGAATGTTTTCGCATTATGAATGACAATTAAAACAATACGGGATTTTTTAACATCTCACTTCAGATACTTTCATTGTATCTGAAGTGAGGTGTTCATTGCCGTGACGTTAAGCCTTCACATTGTTATTTCCGTTTTTATTATCTGCGAAACACGGAATGGTTCTGACAACCCCATAACTACTAGCAGCAGAGACGGTTGTAGTAGCGACACTTGGTATCTATCTGCCGAGTTTCGCCAAGCGGTTCGCTCAAACGCTCATCGCTTGACAGCAGTAAATGGCCGCCTGTAAATTAACAAATGAAGCTCGTAGATGAGCCAGAGTGTTTGCCATTGTGAGCCAATACCAACAAAGGCTGGCGCGTTGCCCGCGGCAGTCTGCACATTGCACGGGCGGGGAAGGTCAGACACTGTGACTCGCCAAAGATAACGACACTTCATGACCTCTTTTAGTGCGGTTTACGAGCGCACTACAATAATAGTAGTCCGAAGTATCAAATCTACGGTGCATCATCTTTGACGAACTCTGAGCCTGTTGAGTGTTGTAACCGCACCACGTTGAGGATAAGACCCCACACCCTACATGTGGCCTGCTGCGGTATGTTTCGTCACAGTTTGCGGTCGGACCTCCAAAACACGCCAAGCCGTGCTAAATTCCAGCCGTGTCAGCTTCTGTCATAAGCCACCCCACCTTGTTAGTGTGATAAATGCAGCGGCCAAGCCGGACACTGCCGACGTCTAATCCCATTTCCCACGAGGGGACTTATATGACTAGGGGTGGAGATTTATGAAAGCAGGAGTGGTGCGAGGGCTTCCATCGACTCACCAGCCCGCTCCCCGGGCTCCCGCAGCTCAGCTGATGGCTCGTCTGCGTACACACGCAGCTGCGCGTGCAGCCGGCGTGCAGCGACCGCCGCGCGCGCTCGTGCGCCGCTCGCTACCGCCGCTAAAATTAGCGGCCGCCGACAGTTGCGGGCGGCGTCGGTACCGACGGGGCGGCGGGGCCGCGTGCTCGACGCCGCCGCCCGCCCGCCGCCCAGTCGATACCAGGGCGTCCGCGGGTCTGGCGGCGGCACAGGGCCGGCCCACCCTCCCAGAGAGTGTCCGTGGGGCGCCCGCTTTGCTGCCGCCGGCTACAGGCGGGGGTCACTGGCCGCTGGGCTGTCCGGACCGCGGGCCGGGCTCGGCCGAGCTGGACCGGACCAGGCCGGGACCAGGCCGGGACCAGGCTGGGTGACCAGCTGTGAGGTCGTGTTTGGGTCGTGTTTGGGTCGTGCCGTGCCGCTGGGCGTGGGCGGGGTGATGTGGAGGACCGCAGCTGAGAGGTGCTGTGTGCGGGCGATACCGGTGGTGCGCGGCATGTGACAGCGGTAGTGACAGTGCAGCTGAGTTGGGGTGTGCGGAATGTGACAGTGCAGCTGTGTTGGGGTTTGCGGAATGTGACAGTGCAGCTGTGTTGGATGCACAAGTGACAACCGCAGGCCTCAGGTATGTGGCACAGTAACAGGAGCGGCATCTGTTGCCCTGCGGCCCAATATGGCATGCGGCGGGGTGTTTCGACGTGCTATCCGAGTCCGCCTGTCATCGAGGCGATGCCATGCCAGTTTTGTTCTCGTTCCCATTGATAAACTCACTGGCGTTTTGCAGAGTCGCCTGAAAAGTAGTTGGCTATTAATGTCGCTCTACATTTCCTTATGGTTGTAAATCAGCTGATTCTGCATGTAAAAGCGGCATTGCATTTCGCCCATCCTGGAACTATGACTTTTTTATTTGGAGTCGCATGCAAGTATTGTGCCTACTCGATTATTTCGCTAATGGTTTGGTGCACGACTGGCACTGGCGTTTTTTGGGGGCGTTTAGTCCTTCTATGAATGGACGACACATGCATATGGTAAACTGTCACCTCGGCCGTCCAGCCCCCCCCCCCATTTCCCCCTCCCCTCACCCCCTGCAGTCACCAGCTGACCGCCCGCCTTCTGGTGACGCCAGTGACTCACCTGGTGACCTTGGAGCCCTCCGTCCAGTCATAGCTTCCCAGAGCAACATAACAAGATCGATACCTGTGCAATTGTAGCTCTTCCGAACGTCCCAGACTTCCGCTGCAGCCTGTGACACGCCTAACGTTGACTCTACGGAGTCCTGCACGATTCCACGTGACCTCATATTCATCAACATGACCTCATGTTCATCCGTGTGACCTCATATTACCTGTATCCCCGTGTGACCCTGCGTTATCTTGCGTGGCATTGTTGTCACCCCGCCATGTCGCCCCGGTGACTCGTGTGACCTCACCACGTGACCGTGTTTGACCCTGTACGCGACATTGTGACCCCGATATGTAGCCCCGTCCCGTGACCGGCCGATGTGACCTGTCTCTGACCTGACCTCTGTTACAGGGACGAGTTACCGGTACAGCTTCAGCTTCCGGCCAGTCTTCAGCGCGTCAAGTCCCGCCATCAGCTCTCTTCCCTGGCTCTGCTTGGACAAGGTGAGCGCCCCCTCCGGTCATAGCGCGCGGGGATAGGGTCATAGGTCATAGGTCATCGGTCATCCGGTCATAGGGCGCACTCGTACCCACGGGCGGACACGAGGATACGGAGCTTAACCTGTGGCAACAATGGCAGGAAAACGGATTTGGGAGTCAAGCGCACCCTAAGAGTTTTAGCGTGTCATTGCTATGTGTAACGATGAAACTGAACCTGTTTAGTACAAGTGTCCCACTGCATTCTTACATAACTGTGTGTGCAAAGTCACTGCAAACTGACCTTGCAATCGTCGGCTGTCGGTATCGCAGGCACCGGTAGATCGACAGGTTGTGATTGGGGACTGCTGTAGGCATAGTCACTGTTCGATTAGCACGCGCCACATTCCACCTCACGTGTCACCGTGTGCGGGAGACTGGGCGGGGAGGGTGGATTGCGCACGATTCCCTGCCCACACACACATCGCGCACGCGCCTGCTCGCGCACGGTGGAGACTGCGTGTCCTGACGCAGCGCACACGCGGCACGCACGCACGTGGGGAGGCCCCGGCGTCTGCGTGTGCGCGGTGCGGCGATCAGGACACGCGTGGTGCGTGGGACGCGAGCGGAGACTGACGCGTGGGTTGTCCTGTACGCAGAGTTCTGGACCTGCCGGCTGCCCAGTGAGGGTTGCAGCAGCGGCGGCAGTGGTGCTGGCGGAGGAGGAAGACGCGGAGAAGGAAGAGACAGCGCCGGAGGAGGCGGCAGCTTCGGCTCGTCCACAGCGAGCAGTCTGAACAAGCCAGCCGGCAGGGGAAGCCACTCGAGTCTGGACAGCCCGGCTGAGCAGTCTGTACTGCTGAACCTGGCTTCACTGTCGACAGAGGACCGATATCGGCCTCCCGGCTCGCTGTCTCTGGCCCAGGACTGCGGGTCGCTGACGCGTCTCATCAGTCCTGAGCTCGTCAGCAGAGTGGGCAGCCCGACGGCGACTGCCAGTCGCGCGGCGCCGCGCCCGCCGCCGCGCTGGTGCCAGCCGGCTGCAGGAGAGAAGGACGGCGCCGCCCTGGAACCGGCAGATGGCGGCGGCACGGTGATGTCCACGGCCACGTTCCAGGTCAGCTCCACCGCCAGCGGCACGGTTCGCAGCGAGATGAGTGTGTTCATCGGCGGCTCGGCGGCGGCCGAGCAGAGGGAGAGGGTGGGCGCTGAGGTGGCGAAGGAGAACCACACCATGGAGGTGACTGTTGAGCCTGCCTCCCCTGGGTCATCGCCAGGGGATGAGGTCGGACCGCTGACCGGGGGACTGCGTGTCGCGCGCCGCAGGGGCCGCAAGAAGCGCTCCACGCACTACCAGGAGAGTGACCTGCTGGAATCGCCTGCCGCCTACTGTCGCAGCTCGGTGGCAGACAAGATATCCGACTACGAGGACATCTGGGCATCACCGGCACGTGAGACGCCGCCGGCCGGCAGTCCGTTCTCGGCCTCGGCGGCGGTGTCGCGCGCCAGCCGAGAGACCGCCTGTGCGCTGATGGAGATGGCCCGTGAGGCGGCCGCGCCCAGCCCGCTGTACGCTGTGCCGGCGGACGCGCTCCGCACCCAGCCGGACCTCGTGGCGGGCGTGGCGCGTCGCGCGCCGACCGACCGCGCCTCCCACCGGCACTCGGAGCCGGCGCTGCTGGGCTGGGAGCCGGGGGTACCGGCGGCGCGTCGTCCTGCCCTGCCCACCATCGGCGCGGGGGAGGAGGTGCACCACGCGGCCAGTGCCGATCAGCTGTCGCCGCCGGCACGCGCCGCCCGCCCCGGAGGCCGCTCGCAGAGCAGCCGCGTCGTCGGCGAGGCGGTGCGTCAACAACGGCGCGCGCGCGCCGAGCAGTGGCGCCTCGACTCGAGCTGGGAGTTCCTGCGCGAGGACGACTGCGACGCCGACTCGGAGTGGGACGAGGAGCCGACCGAGCGGGAGAGGCCCGGCACACGGCAGACCAACTCGACCGAGCCCGTCCCGGACCCAACTGCCGACATCTCACCAGAGGAGCAGACGAGGATTGTACACGCCATCATTCGCCAGAGTCTTCCAATGGCGGTGCCACCGGCCGTTTCAGTGTCCGCGTCTGATTATGACAATATACACCCCTCTGCCCGTGGGCCAGCCGGCCAGGCGGGCCCTACTCGTCCTGCCTGCCCTGTGGACCCCGGCGCTGACACCGACGCCGACACGGACGCCTCCAAATGGCAGTCCATCATGCGCCTTATGAACGACCAGCTGCGCCTGAGGAGCGGACACTTTGACGCTGACGAGCGACTCTTCACCGACTCGGAGTCGTTCGTGGCTGTGACCGGGGCAGAGCGGCCGGAGGAGGCGGAGAGAGCGGTGGAGTCGCCCAGTCGGGCGCTGCCTCCGCGTCTGCCGCTGCCACGCTCACAGCAGGAGTCACTCTATTGTGAGTAGTGGGGGTCGGCGACGGGGCGCGGCCGGATGTGGGGAGCTGGGACGGGAGGGCTTTTGGCTGTTCGAATGTTGGAGATATGGGGAGCTGGAGGATTTTGGGCTTAAAAAAATGACGGGGGTGTGTAGGTTGTAGAGCTGGGAGGTTTTCTGGTTGCGAAGACGGGAACATGGGAGATACCAGATCCTCTTAGGCTTTTCTCTAACGGCGGCGAGGATGCGTGATTTTTGGGAACGTATTTGAGGTTTCTTTAATACTTTATTGGTGGGTTGTCGAGATTCAGGGGCGAAATTGAATGGAAATTGAGATACCAAGGTTTCTCTGTTCACGAGGATGAGATCACTCTGCGCTGTTGAGGGTTCCTCTGATGCGGCATATTTTCTTGTGATGTTAATATGACTACGAACCGCGTGACGTGGACCCTAACCTCCTTGCGGTGGGAGATCAAAATTCGTGGTCCCGTGATCCTCTTGTGGAGTTACGTTTAGCGCTAGCTGCATACCGGGGACTCGGACCAAAAGCCACCGCTAATCATGGCCCCCTGAGTCGTCAACAATGACTCAGCTTCGTGAGCCGTCCGAGATCGTGACTCGGGCGGTCTTCAAGGTCAGCGCCCGGCATTTTTTGTCTGACGTTTTTCACGCTTAAACCCACGCCGTGTGGAGCGAGACGGATCACTAGTTCCGGTTGGGGTAACGCACTGTTTAATTTCGAGACGCTATTGAGTAGGACTAAACCAGGCTTTGAAACGGTCTGTCTCCATCTGGTGCGCGGTATGATTTACGATTATTCCTGACGAGGGAGTACTTATCGCTTATTGGTTCCTGTGTTATCTTCGAAACCCTGCCGATGCTGACAACAATAGTGATCGCAATATAAACGTAACGTTGTTGTTGTTTTGCGCGGCAGCTCCGCCGCGGCTGAACAGTCTCCGTCTTCACCGGAAGAGCCAGCAGTCAGGCGCCGCCATCAGAGACTACGTCATCAAGCTCGCCAACGACGACGACAGCACGTTCGCGCTCTGCATCTTCAACTTTTTGAAGGTGAGGCACTCAGTGCTAGTACCGCGCCGGGAACAGATGCTCTGGATGTGGTAACTTGGCGTATCGGCGCTGAGCCGCACAAAATCGTTGCTGAAAGTTTTGCGACCGTTTTGCGGTATGCTCTGCGATAATGTTCTGATCCGAGTTCTAGAATCGTTACCAAACCGCTGACTTTACCTCGCGATCAGCCATTCGACTGTGTAGTAGACTGTGACTGTGTAGACGTAGTAGACTGTGACTGTGTAGTAGACTTCGACCTAGACGTAGTAGACTGTGACTGTGTAGTAGACTGTGACTGTGTAGAAGACTTCGACCTAGACGTAGTAGACTGTGACTGTGTAGTAGACTTCGACCTAGACGTAGTAGACTGTGACTGTGTAGTAGACTTCGACCGTGTTCGACTGTGTGGTAGTGCAGTCCTTCTGCTGGTATGCAGTATGTATAAATGTTCCTGTTCCTCCCTCCTGACGACTTGTTCTGTGTTGACCGCAGTGCACCCGCGAGGGATCCGAGACGGACCCACACGTGGTGATGAGGAACGTGCGTCAGTTCTGTAACGGCATGAAGAACTACCTGGTGAAGCACGGAGAGGGAGACTTCCACCAGGTGGTGCACCAGGAGCGTGCCAAGGTAGGTGGCGGGACTCGGAGAGACTCTGACACTGAGACGGACTCGGTCAGGTGAGCGCTATAGGTGCGGTTGGATGTAGCTGCTACCGGATTGCTGGCTATGAGGGAGCGCCGTGGTGTGGTATATATGTCAAATTGTGGACATTCTTGGACAATTATGGTCAAATTGTGGCTAGTCAATTGGTTTTGTTCAGCTCTGATCTGGCCCACGATCATGCTCGGAGGGAAATAATTCCTAAATTTGGTGGTTGCTTCTTTGCAGTCCTCACTGCTTGAGACGTTTGAACTCAGGCGCCAGTCAATCACGGATCATTTGATGAAGCAGTTTGCTTTGCTTGGCTCGGTCATTCGATTGAGCTCGTTACTCAGAAATGTGATTTGTCAATCACGCATCAGCTTTGAGCCTTTGAAACGTGTCAAAATACGTCAATGTTTCATCCGTCAACCATTCATTTCTCTGAACCTGTGGAACACGTGCCAGTTTCTTCCGCTAAGCGTTCATCTTCTTGCCTCGGCAGCTGTCTTCCACCGAGTTTCTGAACCTGGACGCGATTCTGGAGGGCATCCTGGAGGAACTTCTGGTAACGCCTCTCCACGACCACATCAGCCGGCTGTGGCGGCAGGCGGCGCAGCGCAGTGGCGACACCCAGCGGCTGGCGGAGAACTTCGAGTTAGGCCGCCGCCGCCCGACGGAGACACTGGGCCTGAAGCGGGACCAGGCGCCGCCGTCGGCTGCGGTGCTCAACTCGGTGCGTCACTTCCTCGGCAGGATGCAGGACTCGGCCAGCCCGCTGGACAAGCTGGAGAGCCTGCTGGCCACCGTGTCGGCGCTGTTCTCGTCGGCTGGTGGTCAGGACGCCTCTATCCCGGCGGATGACTTTCTACCGCTGCTGCTGTACGCGCTGGTCCACTGCCACGTCACCAATGTCGAGGTCAGCAGCCAGATGGACAGATTGGCTCACACATTTGTAGTGAAATACATAAATAATTATTTGTTTTACATAATTTTATCCCTTTATATGTATTCCTCAAGTCATCACTCATCATGCTGCCTTTCAACGGGAATGCTGTTTCTTATGTACGGGGATGAATCTCAGAGTTTTCCAGTTTGATAACTTTTGGCATCTTATTAAGTGTATGTCGTCAAGTAACGTACATATATTTCGAGACACTTGGAATATTCACAGCTCGCATTTTTAGTGTTATGACCCTTGTACTTCCGCATATGTCATGGTGCTTCACTAGTCGTTTGATCGGGTCGTGTACTGACGATCGGTTGTGTTGTGTGTCCGTACAGTTCGAGGCGGACTACATGTGGGGTCTACTGCACCCGCTTCTGCTGAACGGCGAGGCCGGCTACTACCTGACGATGCTCTCCTCGGCCGTGCACGTGCTGAAGAACATGCTGCAGTACATTGGAGACAAGGCCAACGACTCCACGGCCAGGCTATCACAGGTGAGGGGCGGTACCAGATGGAGGACTCGCGTCCGATGGAAGACGGGAATTGTAGACGGCGAGCTGACCTCGGCGGAGAATTTCGGTGCCCGGCATGACGATTTTAATGACAGCGAGATGTCGGCAGATGGAGATTTTACTGTGCTCAAATACAGATGTTGAAATTCAAATAGGTTAGATGCTTTTTTCTTTAAGCAGCTAAAAGCCGCCTAGCAGCGGTGTCATTTTCTAAAAATGATTTGGGGCCCCAATGCTAACTTTATAGATTATAATTCCATCCTTACCATGCAACGCTATTGGCATAATGTTAAAATTAGAAATCATTTGGGGGTAGAAGTGACAGTAGAAGTGACCCACCGTCTGACCTGACCCGTTCTCCTATCTCCTCAGCGTTCGGGCAGTGGCAGCGGCAGCGAGCCCGTGGAGGGTTTCCTGCGCGTCGTGATCCCTGACGAACAGCAAGGCACCATCCTGAGCCGCACGCTGCCCTGCCGACCGGGCGCCACGGCACGTGACCTCTGCAGAATGCTGGACCACAAACTACGCATCACCAGCCCTCAGGACTACGGCCTGTTCAAACTCATCAACGGAGACGGTGAGAGCCGAAAGCCGGGAGGACTGGTGCTAAAGCTGTGCAGTTATACAGCCGGGATAAAGTGGCGTGTTTATTATTTCCGTCAGTAGCGCGAATTGAAACATGCTGGCTAGCAAATGGTGTTCGGAATTCGATATTGAGCCGCAAATAGGAAAGTATATGTGCAGTGCATTGTCCACGGAAACAGATCGGGCAAGGCGGCAGAGTATGTTTTTAATTTGGCAAATTTGGTAAATTTGATGGTTGAGTTCCCTGTGACCGCCACTAGTTCGAATGCATTGTGCTGAGGTTCATAAACCGGTGCACTCCAGCATCGCGATGTTTCTGACCCGGGACCCTTGTCACCTGCAGAGACGCTAGTGGGCGACCTGGAGTGCCCACAGCAGATGAAGCAGGACCTTGCTTCCAAGGGCGTGCACTGCATGTTCGCCTACAAACGGCTCGAGGCCAAGATCGCCTGGCCCACCGGCCAGCTGTGATGTCACTGGGGGCGGCCGGGCAACTGTGACGTCACTGGAAGCGAGAGAATCGCGTCAGCTGGCTGACGACACAGCGGAAGCCAACCGAAAGGCAGTGCTATTTTTCAGTGTTCGTACGCGTATATAAGCCTGCTATGACTTATGAGGAGAGAGTCGGCGCGGTAGTGACGTATTCAGGCCGCGGGAGTTGCGATTCTCCGGAGGTGGAGAGCGCCGGTGCTCGCGTGGTGTCGGTGCTGCCATCTGTGGAGGAGCGAAGGAACTACTGTTTGGAGAGCGGACCGCGTAGGCTGTAGCAGCTAAGAGAACGTGATGTGCGTGCAATGGTGGCGACGGAGTGCGGAGATGTGCGAGTGGAAACATTGGATGTTCTAGTCAGGTGTCCGCAGCTGATCGGTTTTCCACTTTGCTAATGCAATATATCGACGTTTGTTGTCTCTTTGAGGGGTGTTTTAGCCATGTGGAAGGTGAGACGGCAATGGATGACGATGTCGATTTTGAGGGCAGCTAAACAAATATCGTTGCTATATACCGAATCCTGGTAGACGGCTGTAGATGGCTTAGATGGCTGAGCTTCGAGGTTATTTTGTGGATAACCCATCTGATAGGCTGGGTATTCCCCCAACAGCCGATCCTCCGTCTCCTATCAGTTATCACGCCCGCTACGATTTGTGATTTATGTTACGATTTGTGACGGCTATCACGCCCGCTACGATTTGTGACTGGTAACCTCCGGCTACCGGCCATATGGTGGTCAAAGAGTCACCTTCCGGGAGTGGTAGCTACCTTTATATGGCTTGGCCCCCTCCCCTGCAGCCTCGTCCTTCAGGAGAGGGACGCCAAGGTTTTAGGCTGTCGCTCTCTCGACGTTAAATTTCGTCTGTTTCATCTCCTCTCACGTATTCCATAGCTGCGCAATTGCCCGAACGGTCCGAAACGGATTTATAGTTTACACTTACCAAACCGAACGAGGTTTCCTTTTATTTCGACTCTGAACTATTGCTATTACTGAGGGTGTGTTCTGACCGTGCACATTCCCTGCGTGGATCCCTGGAATCCCCGGCGAGCATTCGGACTGCACTTCTTTACCGCAGCTCGGCAATGTACTTATGCATTGATATTCCTGTTTACTCTTTGCTTCGGGAATCGGTAGAGAGCACTTTTCTACCGGTTCTCTGGAATCCCCGCGGGAATCGACGGTCAGAACACGCCCTTAGTTGTACAGTTGCCGGCAGAAGTGTCGCTACCCCCTGGCTGGCGCCTGGCGAACACTGGAGCGGTAGGCTGTGCCGCGTCACACCTTGGGTCGCTCAGCCAGTCCATTCTGACCGCCACAGTGGACACGGCGACTTACGTTTTATGAAGCGTAATACATTTATGAAACGCACGACCATTTCTGACGTAAATATATATATGAGGTGCGGCCAGACCGGCCGTGAGGGTCACCATGGTCGGTGGGAAGGGAGGAGGGTGCGACTCGGTTGTTGGTGTGGTGTGNGTGTTCCTTCCCCCGGCACGGCGAAGGTGGCACCGAGCACCGGCACGGCGCGGGTTAAAGGAAATAGTTCACCTTCAACATGTACAGTTGCCGGCAGAAGTATCGCTAACCCCTGGCTGGCGCCTGACGAACACTGGAGCTTGTTCGTCAGAAATGACTGAGCTGTGCCGCGTTACACCTCGGGTCGCTCAGCCAGTCCATTCTGACCGCCACAGTGACACGGCGAGTTACGTTTATGAAGCGTATATATTTATGAAAAAAACGCACGACCATCTGACGTAAATATATATATGACGTGGGCCGGACCGCCGGAGGGTCACCATGGACGGTGGGAGGGAGGAGGCGGGAGAGCTCGGAGTTGGTGTGTGTGTGAGGTGATCCCAGAATACAGGCATTACCGCAGCACATAGTTAAAAACAACGTTTTCAGAAGACGGAACACAATAGTTTGGATTTAATACTGCTAGGTAGCGGACATAGAGAGAAAGAGAGAAAAAAAAGAGAGAGAGAGAGAGAGAGAGAGAGAGAGAGAGAGAGAGAGAGAGAGAGAGAGAGAGCGAGAGCGAGAGCGAGAGCGAGAGCGAGAGCGAGATGCGAGACGAGAGCGAGAGCGAGTAATATATTTGATTTATATATATATATATATATATATATACATATATATTAAATATTTATATATATATATATATATTATTATAATATATATATATATATATCGCTCGTCTCGCTCTTCGTTGCTTTTAACTACACCTTCTTTAATGCGAAGCGAATTCGCAATTGTTCAACTGAACGTGGCATAGTGCATCATCATATCGTCAGGCATAACTGCGAACTTAGACACTATTTTAAACACTTTGACACATCTCATTAAAAACAATAATATCATCTGTTCATATTCGGAACGCGAGTCAATGACATCGGCAGGGGCATTGCAATATCGACAATACATTATGTTGGCGTTGGCAATTTTTGCCGTCAACGCAAACTGAATGGACGCTTCCCAAGTCAACTTAAAACTTGCCTATCCTCTAATGAACGCGTCAGCTTCCATGATTATATCTGAAAACCAAGTGACAGTGTTGACACGGTGCACTTTCGATTTGCAATCCCATTTGCCGCGGAGTTGTTACGCCGATGTGAGATGCATATATGTCAAACAGTATGTCTGCTGTCGGTTAAATGAGATATGCCGAATTGAGCTGAAACAGAGGCCGCCTCGCATTGAGAAAAGGTGATGTGCTGTTGGTAATATGCTGTACTCTGGATCACCTCACACACACCCAACTCCGAGCTCGCCCCGCTTCCCTCCCTCCCACCGAGCCATAGTGACCCTCCGCTCGGTCCGGGCCCACGTCAATATATAATTTACGTCAGATGGTCGGTGCGTTTTTCATAAAATATACGCTTCATAAACGTAATCGCCGTGTCACTGATGGCGGTCAAATGGGACTGCTGAGCGACCCAGGTGGTGGACGCGGCACAGCCTACCGCTCCAGTGTTCGTCAGGCGCCAGCCAGGGGGTAGCGATACTTCTGCCGGCAACTGTACTTTGAGCTGAGATAGCAGTTTTGTAGCCCGTGTTGAAAAACCCCTCACTGCAATTTTTCTGGGCTGAAAGGGCTCTCCAGCCGAATATATTTGACTTTTTGTCGAAGGATTGTGGGCCTCACGCACCTGAGCAGAGACTATTGTGAGCCTCCTGCACCTGGACAGAGGCTATACAGTAATCTTACGCTACTATACATTCAAATCTGATTGGCTGAGCCACGTTTGACGTTGCGGAGAGTACGCATATAGTTTTGATGAAAATTAATAATGTACGTTCCTTCTGTCCTGAAATCGGCGCGAGTATGGCGTATTTTTGACATAAAAAGGAAGTTGTATTTCAAAATATAGTTCGAATCGTGTTTGAAAAAAATACAAATGGAACTATTTCCTTTAAACGCTAAGCAGTCCAAAAAAATGGATACTTATCGATTGCGATGTATCCGACCCTTACCAGGTATAAGTATTGATACTTGTAATAAGTTAGCAGGCTAAGACTCAGAGATGGATGATCTTGAATCAAAGATTCAGTCATCCGAGTCTCGGAGGTCAAACTGCTGATTACGGTCATTAGGCGTTGTACTACATGTTTATTGGCTATCTGTTTGCGTCTAGAGCCGTGAAAAAGTTAAGGCGATATTTAGTTTCAAATAAAACTCAAAAAGTATAAGGCTTAACCCGCGTAAATGCATTTTATATGCCACGGTAGGTAATGCTCCGCGTCAAAAGTGGCGATTTTCCGGTCTTAGGAAGGTTCATAATTGTCAGTTCAGTTTGAATGAGTATCAACTTCAAATTTTGCACACGTCAAATTCTAGTAAAGTTGCGTCATATCTTCGTTATCTGACCATGTTTCTAATGACCTATACTATTTCATGTTTAGCATCTTGACAATTTCGAAAAATATGGCGAAAAAAAAATCGAAATTTCTAATTTTTCATCATAAATCTTCAAAAATCCGGTATGGCAGTTATGATAAACAGAAGTCTATGCAGTCAAATTAAGTATTAAAATACCTTGTAGTTGACGATAGTGGCGTAAATAGTAATACTCAAACCAAAAGTGACTAGAATTAGTATGTAGTCAAATCGGGCAGAATTTCTGAAGTGAGGCAGGATTTCCGGCTGAGTTGGCAGGCTAAAATCCTGCCCCCCCCCCCCCAACTTGAACATACTTCCTGCGTCCCTGTGTCAGGGCATCACGCCTTGTATGCTATCCCGCGCCGGGCCGGTGCTCGGCGCCACCTTCCTCGGACCGGGGGTGAGGCGTTTTGACGCCCCCTTCTAACTCGGCTCCTATGGGTCCTAGACATAAACCATAAACTTTATTCAAGAGCTTATCAAAACGTATTTGGAAACTATTTCTGCGACAAATTGTCTCAGGTCAATATTAGCGTCACCAGAGGTTATCAAAGGCCATATTTTCCAGATATAGGACTTAGCTCCAGATACCCCGAAATATCTCGGAAACTAATAACTATAATAATATAGAGATATAATAGAGATATAGGAGCAAGCAGAAAAAGCAATCGAGGGCTTTTTAAATTTGAAAATGCTGACATGTCCTCAAATTTGAACTAAGGTCAAGTATTTAGGCTCCAAAGGTCATCGAAAGTCAAAAAGGCTATGTTTGGCCAAAACTTTTTTCACGAACAACTGTTAACTTAATTGAAATACGAAAATAGTTTTGACACCATCCTGTTTGTCTCGTCAAGGCACTTTTAATCATGCATATGATTACCAGGTTAGGTCAACCTGGATTAATATGACCTCAGGTCAAGGTCAAGTGGTGACTCAATAAGGTCATGATACACATTGGGAGACGCGTCTCGACGAGAAAAATACATGGGTGCTGTTGTCACTTATCTATCTTGATTAAATCGAGAGTTATTGACAAAAAGTTGTTGGTGACTTTGGATGACCTCGGCTGACCCAGTAGGGATGGATACCAGAACGAATACTGCATCTTGGTCTTCAAGAATGGCCTATAATAACATCATACAGAAGGAATTGGGCTGATATCATGCGTATCCTAAGAATGGAAAGCATTTGAATCTTTCCCCATTGACTTATAACGAATAATTTAAGAAATTGACCTGACCTTAGGTTGCCGATGTAAAAAAACGATATGAACGAACTGCAGGTGGTAATGCTCTCATGAAATCCTGTAAGTACGAAACCGATCGACCAAAAACTGTGGCTTCGGTAGGACCGCAAACTTTTTTTTGGTTGGGTTACATAACCTGGCCTGGTGACCTGACCTGACATGACCCAATGTAAAAAAGCGAGAGCTGAACAAAAGATAAATGAACAGGCACTGCAAATTTGGCGGTGCTACGCGCAGCCATTTTCCCGATATTCAGGAAAAACCTGAGAAGGGGAGGCGTCTTAACGCCCCCCCCCCCCTCCGGCCCGGCGCGGGCTATAGATCAGGTGAGTCACTACAGTCTACACCATTTTGAATCAAATTAAAATAAGTCGAGTTCATGCTAGAATACCTAAATTTCAAATAAGAATATGCCAAGTTCAAATAATAATTCCTAAATGTCAATAAGAATAAGTAAAATTCAAGTTAAATTATACCAAATTCAAATTCGACTCTGTGAAGTTAAAATTAGTTTTAGTCTAAATCAAATTAGATCAGTCAATTTCAAATAAATCGTATAATGTTTTGAATGGCTAATACGTATAACGTAGTGCACCCTCATACACTGTAGAGATGAAGATCACATACTTCAGAGGGGGACTCCCTGGGTGGGTGGGTAGGGGACGGGGGTTGAAGGATCCGGATCCACTGGGATCATAGTTCCAACTTCACAATTGGTTGACGAATCCACTGGGATCATAGATCCGTCTTCAACATTGGTCGGCGGAACCGCCGGGATCCGAGATCGCAGGTACCATTTTGCACTGGGATCAACTGGGATCTCAGTCTCGCCATTATACAGATACGTATTTTCGAACCCATATTTTAGCCAATTGTCAGTACCTACTTTTCAATTAGTTGTAAATGGAACGCTTATGGCGTAGTGATTTTTGTTAGATTTGTCAATAAATACTATATCTATGGCATAATTTATCAGTCGGATCCTGTCGGATTCATATATTCCCGTTCAGATCAGATCCTTTTTTATGTTTAATATGGGATCAAGATCCGTTGATAATTCAATCAGACATTCATAATGATTCCAAAACCATTGTTGATTGCCGTGGGATCCAGTGGGATCATTGATCCAACATTGTGTTTTGTCGAGAGACCCTCCGGGATCAAAGTCCCTCTTTCAGATACTTGCACATATCTGGTTATATACACCCTTCACGACGCCCCTGGAATATCCACCCATGGTTCACTTGGCACGCTGAATTTAATTTCGCGAAAGTTACGGTCCCCAACATAGCGAATAGACACTAAACAAATATCAGCTGATATGTTGGCCTCTCAAACGCTCACAGATGGAGGATGGTGCAGGTCCATTGTCGAAAGCGGAGGTACCAACGATTTTGTGTTTCCTCAAAACTCTGCATTTTTTTTTTTTTTGCAATTTGGCTTGTTTGTTGTTCTTGGGTGGTTTTCAAACATATATTTTAGTATTGTAATAATGTTTATTTTCTTTTTTCTTTTGGAATATAAAAAAATGTTTGGGACAGAAACACAAGTTTAAAAAACCTAGATAACGTTTTCTGGTCCTTGTTATTTGCTATCTGTTTACGTTTTGCATTTCTAACAATGGCTTGGTGTACGGCCTTCAAGTTAAAAACCATAGTGTAAATACTAAAGGACTATTATTTGTCTGTTAGTCTTTACACTTGTAAAAAACTGTTGTTTTTTTCGCAAAACTGAAGTTGATAGTGGCGTCACTAAATTGGATGATCTCCATTTTCTATGAATTCAAATTCCTCATTTGTAAACGGAAACGTAAATGTTGATGTAGAAGAAAAAAGCCACAAAGCTTCGCTAGAAGCCCAGTGTTTGTTTAGCTATTGCAAAAGTCGTCAGTGGAGCGTTCCCTCCCCCCCAGCCAATGGTAGATTAATATGTATTTTAAGTCGTTACCAAGCACTTAAACACAACGGCAAAGACAATTGATTTGTAGAAGGTTTGGCCGAGTCTCCGACCCCTACCCTGGTCGAGTCCCTGTAACCACACCCGAGTACCAGCGGCCAGCGCGATCAAATCATCCCACAAGTGCAGTCGTTAGCGGGCGGATCAGGACACTTCATTCGTCGTAGCTGAGCCCGCGCCATAGAAAGTGTTCCTCGCGACAGGCTCAATCCGAGGAAAACCACAGCTTCGGAAGACGCAGTTGAACCACGAACTGAGAGGGCAAACTGCGGCTTCAGGAAAACATATAAGCAAAAACACAACGGAAATTGAAACTCAGTGTCTGGACATACGGCCGATTATGTTGCAGGAGGACGGTCGCGGAGTCGCTTCAGCAGGCAACTCGACCAAGATCAGCAGATGGTTTTATCCCATCGCGAGTGCACGCGGCCTGCTCGAGCTGTGGATGTCATCCTGCTGCTCCCCGTATCCGCTAGTCTGTATGGAACAGCCTGGACAAACGGCCGACTCGTTATCCGAGGACACTTGTCATCATAGGCTTCACCCTGGACCCAGCACCGACTCGGGCAGCGTGCCGCTGCTTGCGCTCTCTGCTACCATTGCACCGACCTGCACGCCAGGTCTTCAGCTTCAACTCCCAGGAGGCTACATGTGACTGTACAGCAGCTTGCTAGCGTACGCCACCCTTCGCAGCCAGCGAGGAGAAACACTGGACCTACTTCTGATTGCCGGGCCGCTCGCAGCATGAGCAGTCTGCCGCCAGGACTCCGCCTGCCTGAAAGAGGGAGACGCCTCCGCGGCCGCGTCTGCACCGACCGTGGACATCACCTGCCGGTGTCATCGGGAGGGAGCTTCAAGCGCCGCCCCTAAAGTCGCGGCGGATATCCCGCATTCGGCTGGCTGAATGGCCAGTCGCTGATGTTGACCTCTTCATGGACTCGTCGAACCCAAGCTTCACCCTGCTGGCTGTCAACTGAATGTTTTCCGTTCACCACGGAACACCGTCCGTCGACACATACCGTTGCTCTGAAACCCGACAACGAACAACGCTATCATCTGGCCTGGGCTTGAAACCTGCTTCACTCCAACAATGACACGTCTACCTACACGATCTCGATCTGGGTACAATGGCTCGATGTCTGGTACATACTGGCAACATACCAATCGCCTTGTGACGAGCCGGTGCTCGGCGAAGCCCCGAGAGAGGCGGTCGAAATGGAACAAAACGTGAAAAAAGAAGTGGAAAAAGAGCGGAAGGACTGGATGACCTGGCAAGTGACCCAGCTCTACAAGCCGCAGTCCGGCCCCAACCTGGTCAGCATCAACGCCGACATCACCGAAACGCAAGACTGGCAGTGGCGCCGTGGCACGCTGGCACGCGAGGACGGCGAACTCTACTTTGACTGGGTCGATGTGTTCATGCGAGAGTAGTCTGCCAGGAGCCACACCGGGTGAAGGCGAAAGTAACCCACCTGCCAGGTCACCTCTGGGGTGGCTGATTTGCGTTTGCACTCAGAATAGTGCACACGCGTATATTTATTGTGGTTACTTAGCGATTGCAGACATTTTCAGACATTGCTTGTCACACTCGGCGTATTTTATTTAGTTTCGTTTGAGTGTGCGAAGTCTAAGTTTTGCCACGAGTGGTTCAAAACATTTGTTTTGCTTAGCTTGGCGTGGAATACCGCTGCTTTTTGACTGTTCTGAGGTCACTTAAACGCGAATATGCTACGAGATCAAGGAACAAAAATACTTGTTAATAAAAACTAGTAAGCGATCAAAACTCGCATCATAGCGAAATATCGGACTGTTTCTCTGTACACTGGACAATTATTGAAAGTGATAAAATAAAGAAACTGTGTTTTAACACAGCTGTTCAGAGGGGTTAAACTGACATGATGAAAATATGTTATGCCCAATCACATGACAGTGTTGGTTTGGCATTCATTCGATGAAACTGTTGGAAGAACATACTTAAATGAATAAATTTGTTCTCTCTGCATAACAATTTTGGTTTGCTTTGTTACGATTCTCAGGAAAAAAAATACGATAAAGACATAGTTGCAAGTCACATAGTTCATATATTATACGTTGTGCTATAGTTTTGATATTGTAAATGAGGGTTGAATTTTATGCGCAAATATCGACCTGCAGTGTGCCAAAGTACTCCAAACCACTTTCAATAGACTAACCGTTATTACACAGGTAGCCACTAGCCACTGGCATGCAGACTACACGGTACACACACCTGACCTCGTAAGTGAAGTTAACACTGGCTGTGTCGGGGAGGCGGCGTTTAGATGCCCCTTATATTTTTGCAAGGATAGCGACAAAATAGTAGCTCGCAGTGCCACGACACTCAGCTCAGCGGTGGGGTGATGCCCGTAACGGTGGTCGGAGATGATGATTTTAATATTTTGCGAAAGGTGCCCTGATTTATGCATATGTGCATTTGCACCAATCGCCAATGTTTTGTCCATTATGTTTGTTTGTTTGTTAATATATTTTGATGGATTGATTGATTGATTGATTGATGGGGCATCGACCAACCACATTGTGTGCAATATGCGACATCTGATCTTCTCGGATCAGGTCACCAGATTAGGTCACGTGACCCCCACGTCCAAAAAGTTTGCCGTCCTACCACAGGCACTTTTGGCCGACTGGTTTCCAATTTACAGCCTTTCATAAGTTCATAGTTATCTACAATTGGTAAATCTCGGAATTGTTTATATTTCATATTTGTGACCTACGGTCAGGTCAATTGTGATGACCTCCCCATGTTAACTCGCGCCGGGTCTGGAGGGGGAGTTTAGACGCCCCCACGATTACTTCGGTCAATTTCTTGAACTCTCCATTATAAGTCAATGGGGAAATATTCCAATGCTTTTCATTCTAAGGATACGCATGATATCAGCCCAATTCCTTATGTAACATGTTATTATGAGCCATTCTTGAAGACCAAGGTGCAGACTATGTTCTGGTATCCCTACAGGGTCAGCCGAGGTCATCCGAGGTCACCAACATTTTTGTTTAACAATACTCTCGATAACATCAAGATAGATAAGTGACAACAGCAACAATGTGTTTGTCTCGTCGAGACGCGTCTCCCAATGTGCAACAAGACCTTATTGGGTCACCACTTGACCTTGACCTGCTGTCACATTTCTAGGTTGACCTAACCTGGTAATTAT
>VOPJ01011299.1:47776-104247 GCA_014673585.1 Semibalanus balanoides
GGGGGCGCCGCGACAAGTTTTTATTCAGGGTAGGCGAGCGTTCAGGCGTGTTTTGCTGTTGGCGTCTCAGACGTGTCAGTCGCGATAGCGCTTTATTTATGGGCATATGTCATGAGCAGGTATTAATGCGAAGTGAGTGGCAAGTGGATTGTGCACTTTTTATACGACGGTTAACTGTTTGTACTGTACATATACGCGTTTATTTATTTGCTTGAGTGTGTACTGTGTATGTATGTTTATTTATTGAAGGCCTACGTCAGACATGTGTCAATAAACTTAATGAAATGAAGAACGTACTGTTTCGTGCTGGAAAGACGAAGCATAAGTAATAAAACAAACATGATACAGCGTAGGACACATATAATACGAGCAACAAAAGTTGAAGAGTATTTGAAATGGGCCGGGGTAGTCAATTGGTCGACACTGTTGACTTTGGTGCAGAGGCCACGCCTACCTTGGGCTCAACTCCCACCGAGACCCACGCACCCGAGGGCGTGGGTCTCGGTGGGCGAGGCACACGGGAAATGCCTCGTAAACCTAATCCAAGATTTAGTTGACCTATTCTGAGCCTGAACTTTCCAGATTGACATCTACTTTGGCAATACAAAATATTAAGGAATACCGTACTTGGCCTATTAGCTCCCTAATTTGTGCTCTTTTGTTATCATTCACATTAAATTCCTCATTTTCGGGGCAGCTTTCCCTCCTGTTTCCACGTTTACTCTCTGTCCCACACACAGTCTAGACAAAACCAGTGGGTATGCACTAATACTTTACTTCATCGGCATTCTATCCTTATTAACACACACACTAAACGCTACACAATGCACGTTACAATCAAAATGCATCACCATAACGCCAGGCATTGCCACTCCCAGCAGTCCAGCACAGAAAGCTGGACTGATGTGACATCATGACATGCTATTTCATGGGGTAGCTTCGTCGAAAAAGTTTAATTTGGGGGTGTGGGCTGAGCAGGAAAAAAGTCGTTTTTATGTTCCATCAAAATGCACAAAATACAAATTTCTTCACGGATTTGATCCACTTCCTCTTTTTTTTCTTTTTTTTTTTACTTCGACAGTGTTGATTTGCAATGCTGGGTGAATCTTAATTCAATATGGCGTCCGAGAAAATTGGTTCTGAATTTGTTTTGTCGAATGTGGAGTAATGCCGTTTGTTCTAGGTGACCGTCTTATCCTACCTCACCATAAGAAACTTATTTTAAAAATGAAATAATAATATCAAACATTTTGAGTATGGAGCAGCAGCCTTTTCAACAGGACAGGGGGACTTAAGGATTGAAAAGGTATTGCAGTATTCGTATTGTAGTTTATTAGTATTGTACTATTGTAGTATTCACTTCTAGTGTCAAAAACAAACAAGTTGTTCGTAGTTTCATTCCTAGTTTTTATCTGTCTAACGAGGGACTCGAACTGAGCAAATTTTGACTACCAAAACGGACACATAGTGAACAAACTACTCATAAGTCATAATTGTTTGGTAACAACGTTGAAGAACAAGAACACTGTCATTTACACACTGCTACTCTTACCGCCCTTCATCATCAACCGCGCTTAAAAAACGCAACCGTCTTCTTATCCCACGATAAAAACCGTCTTACCCCATGGAAGAGGGTAAGACGGTTTTATGCAAGCTTCTCGAAAATTGCCAATATCAGATGTATTAACAACAATAAGCTTCCAGGAAAATTGACAGATAAATGTTAAACTTTAAAGAGAGTACATGCAAAACATTAGTCTTATTTGCCGCGCTTAAAAGGGGACTTGTCCACCTTAACATAGATTGGTGAGTTGAGATATGCCATTGCGTCCTTGGCATGTGGATCTATGTATGGTATAAGTAAAACAACCATGAGTGGTCGAATCACAGAGAAATTCGAGTTTGATTTTGCAGATCTGTAACATCGCCAGCCCCCAATGTATTGAATGGTGGCCGTTGAGCCCGATGTTCGGTAGTCTCTCTTTGCTAAATGTTGATTTATCAGTACGGTCCAATTTTGTTTAAATATGCCTGTGTTGTGCAGTACGTATCATGTTAAAGTCACTACACTAGTCCACTTATTCAACAGCGTGAAGATTTTCTTTTTTTCTCAAAAATTCCTTCATATGACGTATCCGGAGCCCATATTCAGAAACTGATTTTGTTTTATGAAATTGAGCACTGTTCGTAGAAGAACAATGTCAAATCGTGTATAGCAGCATTCACTTCATATTTTGCACACAAACGACGTACATTTGACACATTTTTTTAAGGTGGGACAGTCCCTTTAATCAGACCAAATTAGTCTCCAAAGTTATGGTGGCCGACATATTTCACTCTTCCCCAAGGACGGCGCCAGGGGGGGGGGGATGCGTCCCCCAATACTTTCGGATTTTAGCATTACGCCGATGGACGTTGCATGGAAAGAATCGACTTCAAAATGCCTCCGTCCCCCCTACTTTCGGAAGGTGACGCTGCCCTTGCTCTTCCCCTGTCATAATATACGAGGACATATCGGAGGAAAGCTACTCAACACATTGCGCTGCATTTGCAACTGGATAACACACGAATTAACATGTGGTAACGAAGACTGACGCACGATGGCGTGTAGTGACGTGTGGCTGATCTAGTGTAGTGGTGGCGAGTGATGATGTGTATAGTGACGCGTGATGACGTTCAGTGACGTGTGATGGCTAACATGACGTGTGTTGTCATTCAGTGACGTGTGGTGAAGTATAATGATGTGTAGCGACGTGTGGTGACGTGCGGTGATGTTCAGTGACGTGTAGTGACGTGTGATGACGTGAGGTGACATTCAGTGATGTGTGCAGACATGCAGTGGCGAGTGATAATGTGATTGTGAAGTGACGTGCGATGACGTGTGGACGACGCGTGGTGGTGTTTGGTGACGTGTGACTATGTGTAATTACGTGTGGTGACGTGTCATGACATGTATTGACGTGTGTGACGAGTGAAGTGTAGTGACACGTGGTGACGTGTAGTGACATGTAGTAACATGGTGGTAACATGCAGTGACGTGTAGTGATGTGTGGTGATGTTTGGTGGCATGGTGTGACGTATATTGACGTGTGGTGAGTTGTGACGTGTGAGTGACGTGGTGACGTGTGACGTGTGATGACGTGTGGTGACGTGTGATGACGTGTGATGACGTGTGACGACGTGTAGTGAGTTGTGACGTTTGATGACGTGTGATTACGTGTGCTGACGTGTGATGACGTGTGGTGACGTGTGGTGACGTGTGATGACGTGTTGTGACGTGTGATGACGTGTGCTGACGTGCGATGACATGTGCTACATGCAGTGACGTGTGATGACGTGTGATGATGTGTGCTACATGCAGTGACATGGTGGTGACGTGTGGTGACGGGGGTAAGCAGCTCTTTACCGGGCAGTCAACGTGATAGACGGCGGAACGTCTCCGGTTTCTGACAGAAAATTGGAATCGAGATCCCGTGTCCAGTGGCGTGCCTACGTGCCGCCGCACCGCCCCACCGCGTCGGCCTCATTCTTGCGACACATCCAACTGGTTCTGGGTAGAACCGGGTGGCTTGTCGGAAGCTGAAGACGCTTTAGCCGCGGTCCGCCCGGACTGCAGCGCTTGTCTGCGGTCATCCACCGGATCAAAGGTCAAGACTGTACTGCAGGGTTACATACCGCGATGTAGGTGATCACATGCCACCTACCCGGCTGAACTGAACAGGTAGGTACCGTTTGCGGTTTCCTCCAGCTGCCTTCTGGTGATTTCATCCCATGGTGTTTAAAGATGGAGATACATTATACTTGGTAATTGTAATACAAAAGCAGCATATACTCATTGTTCTTGTGACTTATGTATTTCAGTTCGCTATTACATAAACGACAACAAAATGTTGCAGCTGCTTGGATGCAACTTGAAAAGGATGTGGGTGAAGTGGCTAGGTTGTGCATGTGCACATCACACGTTTTGCGCATATTGCAAAAAGTAAGCACTTTCTTATAGCCACTGGCGGATCTAGACTCTTTCCGTGGTGTCTTTTTTGTTTCAAAACGGTACCTATTTTTCTCCGCGGATTTTGGCCGATCACCCTTTTTCAATTTTCTAAGCCGCCACCCATGAACAGGTAACCAGGAGTGTTTCCCGGCCAGGGGCGGCACCACCAATTTTTTATAGGGGGACGGGTCCAATTATGTATTTTTGAATGTAGAAAATCGATTTTTGATGAAAATATAAAATAAAAACGTCACAAGAACATAAATGATAATCTCTTGACAATGGCTTTCTCGGATTTGCACATCGGATTTGACTGGCTTTTTTACCTAAAAATAAACAAATATATTTTTTCGTTGAAAAATCCATTAAGTCAAAACATTTAAAGATATTAAGGAAAATCGGATTCTATATGGGAGAACTAAGTATGGAAGATTCCCAAAGCAAATTTCAGATAAATATATTTATTTTTAACTGACTTATTGCTCTCAAAATATATATAACTGATGACGTATTTTTTCGATAGGTACGTTTTTGTGATAGGTTTCGATAGGTTTCGATAGGTACGTTTTTGTGCCTTTTTATTGACCAGATACAGATAAATAAATGTCACCGCTGTATTACTGAGACCAAGTCTAGAAACATACTATTTATATTATATTATTCAATTTCAAACTTTGGCCTGATGTGACCTGACCTTGACCTGAGGGCCATTATATGGGATCAGGTCGTGCAAATGGCTGTCTACATATACAACTATTAGTGATGTCATTTTCCAAAAATTTTCCTGACCAAAACCATATCCAATACCAAACAGCGATGGCTCCTTTGGTTGTCCAAATATTTTGACCGATTTTGGTTGAGGCCAAAAAAATGTCCAAGGATTTGACCGATTTCTAAACAAGTATACTTATTTAAACAAGATTTGGCTTACCGAAAAGTGTCCAAAAATTTATAAGGCCTGACCGACCGATTACCGAATCGGTCACACATTTTTTCGTTAACAAAATTTTGGTTACCGGATTGACACCGCTAACAAAACTATACGTGTAAAATAACCCATAAAACATTTGTCATTACGGCTTCAAGCTGTTCCAAGCATATATAGATCATTATACATGTATGTACATGTACCAATTTGGAATCTCTAATGGTGTCCAAGCTCCAGCTATGATTTGTCACCGATTCCTATTATATTGTCCACTGGTTAAAAGCGTGAACAGGTAACATCACTAGTTAGTAGTTATTCACTAACCAGACCTGACCATTACCGAGTGGCGTGGCTAGTCTGCAGAATATTTACCACCTGCTAGAGCCGGACCTGAAACTACCAGCCGATGTGCTGCTCTGTTGACGACCCTGAGTCAGAGTCGGAGTCAGTTAGCCCAGTTGAGTTCCAGAGTCGGAGTCAGCGGCCAAGTTGAGGGTCAGAGTCGGAGTCAGTAGGCCCAGTTTGAGTCAGAGTCGGAATCAGCGGCCCAAGTTGAGCCAGAGTCGGAATTCATGGCCCAGTTGAGTCAGAGTCGGATTTAGTGGGCCAGTGAGTCAGAGGTCGGATTTTCAGTTGCCCAGTTGAGTCAGAGTCGGAGTTCAGTAGCCCAGGTTGGAGTCAGAAGTCGGAGTCAGTACCAACAGTTGAGTCAGAAGTCGGAATAGATGGCCCAGTTGAGTCAGAGTCGGACGGAGTTTAGTGGCCCCACTGTGGGGTCAGCTGCAGCAGTCTTGAACCAGCATGCAGTGAGCCGCAACAGTCTGGAAACAGCACAGTGCAGCCGTCAGTCCGGTCCGAGAAAGCTTACGGTTGCCAGACACCGACTGACCAGTCCTGACCGGACCTGACCAGGACCGGACCGGACCTGAACTGAACGGGCTCACCGTCTGTCTACAGCAGGGCCTATTTGAAGGGAAAAACCACTGGCGCGCATCTATAGCACAAAAAGGCAAAATGACGTAAGCATGACTCTGATGGAAAGTTCCAGTTTTTAAAGGAAATAGTTCACCTTTGATTTTTTTCAAACACGCATTTGACTATATTTTGAAATACAACTTCTTTTCATAGTGTCAAAAATTAACCATGCATCGCGCCGATTCAGGACAGGACAACCTACATATAAATTATAAAAAACATATTGGCGTACTCATCCACAAAAGTCAAACGTGGCTCAAGGCCAATTCAGATATTCGAAAGTAGTCGCTCGTAGCATTAACTGTTATAAGCCTCTGCCGGCTTTCTGCCCAGGTGTAGAAGGCCCACATTCTTGACATTCTGTATTTATGCGCCCACATTTCCTTCGACAAAAAGGCAATATATTCGGCTGTGAGAGCCCTTCAGCCCAGGAAACTCGCAGTTAGGGTTTTTTCAACACTAGCTTACAAAACTGCCTATCGCAGCTTTCAAAACCCATTGCCTGAAGGGTGAACTATTTCCCTTTAACCGTTTTGCATTGAGCCAGAGGCCCTAAAACGACTGGAAGGGACGACAAATTAACCTTCCTAATTAAGAAACAACTATTTTCATAAACCCATGTAAATGCTTTAAAAAAATGTTACGTATTGCTCAACTCATCCCATGGGGTGAAGCCAAATTTGACCAACTCGTGGGCAGGTTGTGCAATTTGCTACATGCAGATTGCCAGAGCATGCTAGAGGCCCGACTCAGACTTGTTACTCTAATTCCTTAGGCAAACATCGCATACAGTGGCTTCACCTCCTCGCCAGGATTTTTAGGGCCTGGAGTGGTGTGGAGGGGGGGGGGGAATCTGTGTGGCAGACGTTAAACCACTGCAACAACAGGGGCCAGAAGGGGTGGAAGATCCTGCTGATTTTTTTTATTCTTCTCGGGAAAATAGCGGGAAAACGACGCGGAATTCGCGCCACCATTTTTGGGGCAAAACTGTTAATCTATCAATTGCCAAATCAATGACATTAATCCTGTTCATGTTTGACCTCGGGTCTCCTTAGGTCAGGTCACTAGGTCAAGTCTGGTGATCCCATCTCCAAAAATGTAAGGTCATGCCGCAGCCAGATTGTTTTACTGATCAGTTGGAAACTCACAGGATTTATTCTGGTTTTAAATACCTACAATTCTGCTATTTCGGATGATTTTTATCTCGGTGATCTAAGATGAAGTCGATTTTGTGACCACCCAATTATATGGCATTGAAAAACATGCAAGTGCATATAAATCCACAGGAAATGGATAAATGTGCCAAATTTTCACCAGACTCACGAACCTTTTGCTAGATAGTAAATACAAAGATCCATATGACATAGTTGTCCTGTCCCAGCAGGGAAACAATGTATTCACGAGATCGCAGGACCCAGAGGTCATGTGTCATTTTTCTCCGATGCCTTTTTACCGAATCAATATATATATAAGCAAAATGTGATATTTAACATTGTGTTTGACTTGTAGAGACATTTCGTTCAATGTGAAATGCGACCTTGACTTGACCTAGGCCTGTCCTTGTATCAGGTCAGGCCTAGGACATCTTTCCCCACAGACATGTCTTACTTTACCTTGCCTAAATAATACAATTGACTGAAAAAAATACAATTGGAAACCGGCAAAATATTGACGGGGATCTCTGTATACATAAAAATGGTTGTTCACCTGATATTGAATGGTTTTAAATACAATTGACAACGTGTCTTCTTACAGATATAATCATGGCGTGAGTTTGGCCATTAGGCCGAAAGCGATCATCTTCGAGGTAGCATGGGCTATGGCCAAACTCACTCCGCAGTCCTCTGTTATAACCAATCCCGAGGGCTGATCTCTATTTTTAAATTAAGTCAAAACCCAAAACATTCATAGTTAAACCTTGCGGAGAACGAAAAGCACTTAACAAGCGCCGTGCGGATGCTCGGCGCCACCTTCGCCGTGGCGGGGGCGTCTAAACGTCCCCTTCTAAGTTCTAACCCGTCTCTTATTGGGAGAAGACGGATTAAAAAAAAAAAACTTTCGATAGCACGACACAAATCATGTCGAAACTATCTAGTCGTTTTGGGGCTCATGTCAAAATTCAGGTCACCACAGGCCATTAAAGGTCGAATGTCCCAAGGACAGGACTTTGCTCCAGAAACCCTAAAATATATCGGGACTTATAATAACTAGGAACAAGCAGAAAAATGATCGACAGCTCATGACAAGTGCAATCGCCACTGAAGCCCTCAAAGTCTAGCTCAGGTTAATAATTAAGGCTTCAGCTGTCATCAAATTTCGTTGACATTTTCGGCAAAAATAAGTTTTCGTAAATAACTTCTTATCGGTTAAACATAAGGAACTAATTTCGTTTTTGTCTCATAAATACATTTTAATCACATTATGGTGACCGGGGTAGGTCAACGTCAAAATTTGACCTCAGGTTAAGGTCATTTTGTGACCCATGTGGATCATGCTACATATGGGGTGATGCAACTCGACGAGACAAACACAGTGGTGTTATTCGCACATCTTTATCTTTAATCTTTATTATATCAAAAGTTTTGGCAAACAAGTGCATGTGACGTCAGATGACCTCAGCTGACCTTGCAGAGGTAACTGTACATTAATTGCGCCTAGGGCATCAATAATTAGCTTAAATAGCATGTCCATAAAACAATTTACTTGATCTAATGCAAAAATCAAAATCTTGAATAGGGAGCATTTGTATATTTTCCCATTGACTCAAATAGGTCACAAAATTGACCTGACTTTAGATCACCGTTATACAAAATCAGAGATCTGTAAATTGTAGGTACTTATGGCCTTATGAAATCCTGTAAGATTCAAATCTCTCGGACAAACATTGTGGCTTGGGCACGAGCACGACCTTGCGCAGTAAACGGGTTGATGATGATGATGACGACCACAAACATTTTGTTAGATAAGGTCACGTGACGTGACATGGTGACCTGAGTTGAGATGACTTGAGGTCCAAACTTTTACATAATGTGGGTAATTGATGCTCGAACAGCTGTACCAAATTTTGCGGCGCTGCGCGCCAACGTTTTTTTTTTATTCCTCGAAAACCTTAGGGAGCGTCTAAACGTCCCTCTCCTCCCCGGCACGGCGCTTTTGTGTAAGATACACATAAGCACAAATTGCACAAATTGCGCCTTCCTCAAAACGCTAATAGTCTTAGTGGGAAAGAGGATGGTACAATTGGCATGTGCAACAGTGATTTATGAAGAAAGAAAAAATATGTTAGCATTATGGAAATATCTCCCCTGTCCCAACCGACGGGCCAGGGAGCCAGCCCCCCCCCCCAGATCGCTCCGGACCCCAAGATTAGCATGATTTAAATTTAACCCCGCAGGAGTGCGGGACAACCACCTGGTTGACCCCCCCACGCCCACTAATTTTTTTGTGTCGATGTTCCATGTCCAACAACCCCCGATCTCCTCTAATCTGCCGTTAATGAGCAATTGTTCAAAGGATATTGAAATTCATCATGTTTCGGAAATAATGTAAATATCATTTATTTTCACTTGGAAATACTTTGAGGAATATCATGGTAGTTTGCATTGTATTTGCATACATGTATTAACAAATAAACAAATTATTTTGTTTTAATACATATCAAGCCACAAATGACATGAAATTAATTACATCACGTTGGGCAAAATGTCTTGACTAGGGGTGGGAAACAGCTCACTGGGTGTGGGGGGTGGGGGGCATTTGCCCACCCAGTTAACATGTTAACCCCGCGCGGCGTAGGGTTCTCCAGCCGAACGCGCGGCGTAGGGGGGTAAATATTACACCCTCTTATCTTCCCGAACCATGACCGCAGCGAGATCGCAAGGCCGGCGATCGAAAGCTCTCAATGAAACGAATTGAATGCACTAGCAAAAATTTCAAATTAGGGTCAAATGTCAGGGTCCACGTCAGGTCATGGAAAGTTCCAGTTAATTTGAGTTAATGGATCATAACTTTCAATTAGAATCCTTTGATTAAGACTATCGATGCAACATAAAGTCTCAAAGGTGTAATAACACCTCCTGCATTAAGTACAAAGTAAATTGGCCTGCAAAGGTCAAGGTCAAGGTCAGGTCACCAAAGGTCACTGTCAACGAAGAGGTCAAAGAAAGTATTGTACATGTTTTAGGGGTTATGTTGCCCGTAAAAAATCGATAGCACAGCCAATTTTACAACTGACCCCAATGAAAGGCCAAAATCAGGTCATCTAAGGTCAAAAACATGAAACTGACCTAATATGAATAAACAATGCATGTTTCTAGGTCAATCAGTTTCTATTTGAAAAAATGACGTCATTACTACTTATGCTTGAAAAGCAATCAGTCACTGAAAAATGAAGATTTTAACTTTGAAATTGGTTTGGGTATTTAATTACACTTGAATTCTCTTACCATATATTCCCGTTTTTTTTTTTTTTTAATACCTTAGAACAAAAATTGGGGGGGATTTCTGAAAAATAAGTTTTTTGGATTTTGGGGTAAAACCCCAAATTTTTGGAAATCCGAAATTGCATTTTGTAGAAGAATTAATTTCCTTTCTCGTACAGTTTGCGTTTGCAATTTGCCTTAAATTATGTTTTCTAGCCGATTGCATCAACAGTAATCGTTATTTTACAAAAATGACATGACATGACGCATCCAACGTCATTATTTCCAAAGTTCTTAATAAAAATATATTATTTTTTTTTTAGGGAGACGTCAATTGATGCTGTAAGGTACTCCAAACTTTGACGTCGTTATCTTTTACGGTTTTCAAGTTATTGCGGAAATCCGGGAGGAAGGGGGGTAATATTTACCCCCCTACGCCGCGCGGGTTAAAATAGGAAATGCTGTACACCAGACTTGCTGTGTTCGCTGGGCGAGAACGCAGACGGCCAAGGCCCCGCACAGCGCCGGCAGACGGCAGAACCGGCCAGGCCGCACACGCCGGCAGACGGCAGACGGCCAGGCTGCAACAGCGCCGACAGACGGCAGACGGCCAGGCCGCACAGCGCCGACAGACGGCAGACGGCCAGGCTGCACAGCGCCGACAGACGGCAGACGGCCAGGCAGACGGCCAGGCTGCACAGCGCCGACAGACGGCAGACGGCCAGGCCGCACAGCGCCGGCAGACGGCAGTAAAATGCGCTGCGGCGCGGCCTGGCGTTTCATTGCACATAACGGCATCCTTATTATCTGGGGACAAGACTCACACATTTAGTTACCAGAAGTGCATATTTGCGATAAATTCGACATATTAAAAGAAACATTGCCCTTCATGTTTTAACACCATTTCTGGAGGGATAAGAAATGTACGAATCTGTCAGGGGGCTTATTCACCCCCTCGTATCTCGGAAGCTGCTTGACCGATTCTCTCCAGAAAACGGCATTCGGTTCCTTACAGCTTGAACTACATTCCTTTGTTACACAAAATCATAAATTTTGTCACGGACGGATACAGGAAGGGACAAATGGGGAAAACATGCAATTTTAGATTATTTGCAATGGGACGTTGTTTGAACGTTATGTTTTCATGTCATTGGATTTGTCACCTTATCGTATGCTCCAGTGGTGTAGGTTCCTATTCAATTGAGTCTTCAGCCCCCTAACTCAGGCTTCATCCCCCTTGGACGATGAAGTGGGTCAAAGCCGGGGATAAGTCTGCATTCTTTTTTGAATGTGTGAGATGATAGCTGATTCCATTGTGAGAAGAATAGGTTGAACTAATATGATCATAATATGGCAGAAATATCTTTATAGTTCAAATATACGAAATGAAGCAAGTCCGAGCTTCCGTGGCTAGCACATTATCAAGGATGAGTTTTGTACAAGTTTTTGAAAAAAAATATAACACACAGCTTGCGCACGCTCCGAATTCCGGTGGGGTATTCATAAGCTAATTGATCTTTGCTTATTTATATATTGTGCTATGCAGTGTCACGCCATTGGTCCACAATGCCCCCTAATGTCATCCCTGGGACTGCTTATGCTCCAAAATACAGCTGGGTTACACACAGAAGATATTTCATGAAGCAACCTACTGCAAAATAATGTCCAGGGTCTTGACCAAGCACAATGCGTGTGAACGCACATGCCACCCAAAATCCATCCGGAAGTCGCCCTTGGGAAAAAATAAAACAATACGAAACGTGTACAAGGAACTGCTAAAACAGATCACCAAGTTTCAAGTTGATATATTTTGCTATGTAGTTACAGATCGTGGGTGCACAATGTCCCCCTAGTTTCATCCATGGAGCTGCCTATTAAGTACATTGGGCCGAACACTTTCATCCTATCCCTGGTTTCGCCTATGCCACAAATTACAATTATGATCCATGCAGATGATACCATGGGTGCCGATGTCCACTTGCTTGCGTTCGCGTCGCCTTTTTCGGATCTCGGCAGACTTGCATTACATCAAACACGGTGAAATAACGTTTTGAGTTACAAAGCACAATGTGTGTGTACAGTGTACACTTGCCCCCCAAAACCCGTTCCTGTAGTCACTTTGGGAAACCCCAAAATACATACAAATCACACAAGGTGTGCACAGAACAGTGAAGAGGGTTTCTTGACTTTGGGATTCTTATCTTTCGTATTTTGATGAAATACCATTAGCCGTTTTCACGATGGATTATTTTGCGCCAAATGTTTTAATGAAATGTAAAACTTGCATACTAAAGCATTTTTAAACATCTTAAAATGTTTTAAAACATTTTAAGATTTTTTACAATGTTTTAGTATTCAAGTTTTAGTATATGATTTATTCCAAGAAATATGATTCGCTGACCATTGCTGGGCGAGTCCATTATGAGTCAAAGGGGGTCAGCCTGTTAAGCGACCAATAGCGTGCCCGGGACATTAATGTTTTGGAATCTTTTGAAAGTTTTAGTAGGTGGAGATCTGCCATTACAACTAACCTATGCATAATTATCTTGCTAATTACCACCAAACCACAATTTTGTAACATACTATATTCTTACCAGCATATTACACAATTCTAAGGGACATTTCAAGACAAAAATCGCATTCAAAAGTTGTGTAGTTAAGGAATGGATAAATATGCTACAACTTGCATACTAAAACATTTGAAAACATTGTATAATATTTTAAAACATTTCGCGCAAAATCGTCCATCGTGAAAACGGCTATTGACTCAAACTGCCTCCCAATGAACGTCCCTGAAAGCGCCTATTCGCAATACAAAATATAAATGTCTACAAAAACAGTAGAGGAAGGTGTATAATTTTGCACATACTCGTATCTACAACGGTTAATGAAAGGGAACGGTATCCCTTCAAAGGCCGTGTCACGCTGAAAACCAAAACATCACACAGAAAGTGCGCCTGGAGTCGGCCCTGGTAGGGTAGGTTTAGAATTTATAAGTTTTGCCAAAATGTGGCCGATGAGTATTTAGGAAAATTTCAAAGGTTATAAGGCTGTAGCTTTAGTCGTTTGGAAACAGCAGCAGAAAACCCTCAGGTGGGGTCGATTAGCGCTCCCCCACGCTAAATAGGGATAAATTGATAATGTGCATTATTTCGCTGAATAAGCCACTGTGTATTTAAGTAACCACAAAGCGTGGACATTGATATTTGTTTCTTCACATTTTCACCATTTCTTATTCACTCGTATTGTAAACTAACTTCATTTTACTGTAGCTACCACCGGTGTCGATTTCTATACTTGGGGGGGGGGGCAATGATTTCAAATTTAACATTAAGCCTATGGCATTGCATGGAAAGAATGAAGTTGAAGCAGAGCGAGGTCGGCAGTCGGAAATAATAGTTAGGTCCTCCCGGCGCCTCGATCCCAACACTTTATGTTACGATCTTCTCACTGCAGACTGGACCTCGGTGTACGCTCTCCCAGGGGTGCAGGAAAAGTGGTGGAACTTTTTAGATGTTTGGGGCCCCATCACAGACAGAAATATGCCTCTTGTCACCGTTAAGCTTCGCCACCCACCCTGTCCATAGCTAGATGACAAACCAGAGCTCAGGGAGATGATGAGGGGACGGGACGTGGCGCGAACGGAAAAGGACCGTGATCGCTGCGAGGAGACGGAGAGTCGGTACCGGCAATGCCGAAACGATGTTAAGGCGGCCCAGTGTAAGGCGCGATCCACCTTTTTCGAGGCGTCATTCAAAAACTATCGTAAGCAGACATGGAAAGTTGTCAGGAAATTTATCGTTGCCTCGGGGAAGGGTGGTGGAGCCAGCAGTGGGCTGCCTATCACTGATCGCACGCTAGAGTGGGCTGAAGAGCTGAACCAGCACTTTTCGACTGTTGGTCCCAATATAGCTGCATCCCTGAGTGCGGTGGCAGCTACCGGGCCCCTGCTGTCGCCCCGTCCACCCCGTGTCTGCAGTGGCGCGTTTAGGGTGAAACGGCCACTCTGCCGGAGACTCTCCGTTGCACTGAAAGCGAATGGGCTGCTCGAATCCAGTGGCGCTGACAGCATAGATTCAGCATGCTAACATGATTTATTTCGGGTTGTCGGCCCCCAGCGTTCTCCACATAATCAACCGCTCTATTAGTGGACGGAGAGCTGCGGTCGAGTGGAAGGTCGCTTTGGTGACGCGCTTTTTTAAGATCGTGTGGAACATTTGATGTGTAACAACTACCGACCTGTGCCATTTTACCGACCGTGTGTTCGAAGCTAGACCGAACGACGTGTATGTTGACCAGTTGATGGTCTTGTATCTTGGAGCTCGACATTAATCTGCCCTGAGCCAAGCATGGTTTCCGCCCGGCCCACTCCACGGATGTCGGCCTTGCTCGGACGCTGGTCAGCTTACATCTCTTCCAACGCGGGATTAGTGGACAAGTTTGTCTCTCTTATAGCGGCAGACACTCAAAAGGCCTTGACAGCGTTGAGCATGGCCGGCTCCGGGAGAAGCTGGGCTGGTATGGCATTGATACCTGGTGGTTTTCTGTCTGGCTTTGTGACCGTAAATAGGTGGTTAAAGGCGGCTTGAAGTCTCTCGGTGTCTCACGGAGTGGCGCAGGGTAGTATCCTCGGGCCGGTTCTCTTTTTGATTTTTTACGAATGATCTTCCAAGCCATGTCCCGTGCGGTAAATTAGTGATATACGCGGACGACACACAGTTCTTAAATACTTGCAAGCGTACCAGTTTAGGGGAACACTCGGCCGAGTTGGAGAGCATGCTCAGTGTTGTCCAGGCATGGTACGATCAAAATTGTCTCAAGATAAACCCAAGTAGACAGAACTTAATTTTTATTCGTGATGCGAACGTTGCACCTGATTTTCGGGTCTCAAATTTGCCGGTTGCGTTAATGCGTTGGTAAAAAACTGTCAAAAGTTTAAGATACTGGGTGTCATGATCGACTCACGTCCGGCAGTGGGGTGACCAGGTGTCGTTTAGTAGTGCGGGCGCGCTATTAGCATGCTGTCAGGCCTCCGACAAATATTCCCATCGACTGCCTAGCCTCAGTCAAAAAGGCTTGTTATCGAGTCCCTTGTGTTCCCCACACATTCTTTACTGTGTCACTGTGTGGGGTGGTTGCAATGAGACCCAAAAACACAGAGTTCAGAAAATACTTAACCACGCTGCACAGATTGTTTCAGGCTCCTCACGCAGGGTGCATGTTGCACCACTGCTGGCCCAGCTAAATTGGCAGAGCTTACACTCCCTGATACGCGAGACAGACATCATAACCCTGCACAAGCTGACATATCTGCATCAGGCTCCTGTCAATGTCAAGCAATTGCTGACACATCGTAGCGTGGTGTCATGTCGCCGCACCCGAGCTACGGAGGCGGGTCTCCTCCAGCTACCACGGGTGCACTCGGAGCGAGCGCGGCGGTATTTTTGTTACCGGGCTGCAAAACATTGGAACGAGGCCCCTGAAGTGGTTCGGGAGCCGGGAACTGTCGCGACTTGCCGTGCGAGATTAAGATCTCATCAGAAGAGCTGCTGTGGATTGTGCGTACTGCGTGTGCTCGTTATATAGGACAATCCAGGGTATGACATGTGGCGTGTGCTATAACTTCGGTTGTGAAGTGTTTTACGATGACCAATGTACCTATTGCTGTAATTTTCATTGACGCAAGCTTTAAAACCCACCATGTGGATGCTTAGGAACGTAAATAAATAAATAAACAAATATATAAAGTTACTATTAGGGCCCCCAATCATTTTCATAAATTGACACCGCTTGTCTGGACATGACATGGTGCGGCACAAGGCTCAAGGCTGTATATTGTATAAACGTGCGGCAGTTCGGCTCCGCAGCGATGGGCGACACCAGTACTGAGATGTCGCTGTCGCCAGTACATAGGTGGCACCACTGTCGCCGAACTCGAACACACTGCTCTCCATCGGCAGAACCAGGGTGGAGCAACAGTGTAGGTTATTTTGTCCGTCAGCGGATAAGTTTGTTAGTATAATTGTGAACTGACCAGATTTGGCCAAATTTGTGTCATTTTCGTTGAACGTTTAGCATAGAGCGTTGTGCTACTCTACACAGTTTGAATGTACAGATTAAACTATTTCCACAATATAGATAATCTGCCTTGTCAAGTCAGACATATCACATATTTGACAGAAAATGAAAGGAATGCCTGTCCAGTGTCCATCTCATCAGACGAATTAATGTCTATCCACAGCATGCATGGCTCATTGTCTAACGAAAAATCACGGCTAAATTGGTTAGGCTCAAAGGTCTGACGAGGCGTGACGAGAATCTGCGACACATTGCGTCACTTAAGAAAAGCGCGTGATGCCGCGCTCCGTGAAGCAGAAGTATCAGCCTGTGACAGGCGGCGGCGGCCCGGCCTGTCAGCCTGTCAGCTGACATCTGACAGCGCAGGGGGGGGGGGGGCAGGGCGGCAGGCTGCGACAGCCTCAGACGCCGTCGCGCCCTGTGACGTCACTGGCAAGGACTAATCCTGTCTCCAGAGCCATGAAGTCAGGCAACGAAGAACAGAGCCGCATGTTGGTATGGGAATGGCAGGCACGTAGCCAGGATTTTGCTCAGGGGGGGGAGGGCACGTCGGAAAAATCACATTTTGCTCCTCGGCCATATGATGCTGACCGGGGGGGGGGGAGGTGGTAGGGTCAGGTTTTCAGAGAATCTCATTCTATCTTGTGTGAATTTATTTCGCTCAAGTGGGGGGGGCATGGCCCCCGTGGCCCCCCTTGGCTACGCCCCTGGGAAATGGGAGGATAAATATCATTCACATACATGGGCTTGGGCGTCGCCCCCCTCTGAGGACTCTAGGAACATTGTTTGCAGTAATATTCAGTCATTCCCTAATAAGGTATCATGCTAAAATAGACGACAGACGTACACCTGGATGTGTGAGTGGAGTGGTGAAGCATCATAACATCAATACCAATGGTAGGAATCGTTACTAAAAATGTAATTGTATTACTCGTTACTCCGTTTTTACTCATTAAAGTAGTTCCGTTAGTCCATGGGCTCCGCCACGGGGGGAATGGGGGGGGGACATGTCCCCCAATATTTTCGGATTTAAGATTAGGCCTATGGGCGTTGCATGGATAGAATGGACTTCAGAATGCCTCCCCCAACTTTCGGGAGGTGGCGTCGCTCTTGCGTTAGTCGTTACTCTGTAGCTTTGCGACTTACTTAAGTTAATTATTCCGCTACTTAGATGTAACTCTTGTCAGTGCAGGGGTGGATGCCACCCTAATCCCTCATGTTTAGGGGATAATAACTCGCGTATTTATCAACCGATTGCGATAAAAGGTTAAGTACTCTACATTATAACAATTTGACATATGCTCTGAAATTTGAATGTTTCTCAAAGTGGTGTCAGACGCAACTGGCGTCCCACTGCATCAATGCTTGTAGCTTGTGCACTTTCCGAGTGTTTGATGTTCAAGAACATATGAACAGGTGAAAACAGATGACATTTATGGTTTCCACTGAGATTATGACCTCGGTTGACCATTTCAGAGGTCAACCGAAGTCACTGACCTCTGGTAATAATTTACCTAATGACCTGAGATGACTTTTTGGGCCTCTTGCAGTTTTTAGGCATTTTGTGACGCTGATTTCAAATTTGGCATATATTTTACGTAATAATATGTTCCACTGAGGTCATGTTTTTGCACAGTTCAACCAAGGTCACCGACGTCAGATGACCTTAGATAGATTCGTTCGGTAAGAGATCGGTTTTATATGCTGCTTCTATTTTTCCCAGTTATCAGTGCCCGTCCCTTTACACCGATCCATTATCTCCACACAACATTTAAGCAGCAACGGAGTAACGAACTTGATTATAAAGTAACGGAAGTTACTTGGTCCATTACCCGTTTTGAAAAGTAACGAGATCGTTATTTCTTTACTGAAAAAGTAGCTCACTAGTAACGGAGCAACGGAGTAACGAAAGCTGTCTACCACTGATCAATGCAAAATCTGGCAATAATTATCAACATGCCACACGCTGGGAAATAACAGCATTTGCTGCATTACAAATTCGACGCAGTCATTTCATCGCAAGCTGTTTTATTTCTCTCATTGTAGACGGTTCTCATGACAACTTTGTACACATGACTTTACAGTACGCTCTATATTTACACAATCGAGATGTACGTTTTCATACCCATTTGGGTGAATACTCATTACAAGCCCATCGGGTAATGCTGAGTCGTTTCGTCGAACAGCAAAGTTTGCACCTCTAGACAAATGTGACTGAGAAACAATACCAACATGTGACTGAGCACCTCAGAGCATCCCATTCAAACGGTCTTTGGCGAGGCCTCATTGTCTAAAAGACAGCTATAAACATAAGACATAAATAACAATAAATATCACATAAATATAATGGTAGCATATAAATAAAACATAAAGATAAACACTTAAATATAACAAACAATGGGATCCGGGACCTGTCACGCTTTCGCACAGGCGGTATTGCACATGACTGACTAGACTGAGGGAAGCTCAAATAAATATTTGCTCGAAAGGACTTATTACGAAAATATGCAGAACACATATGAAAAACGGAAACTCATAAAGGAGCATGCACATCAACTGAAGTGTCTTGGCCACAGACGCCAACTGCATCACATACACAACACAACTCAAAACACTTCTCAAGACAACAGCCCGCAAGCAATATTGTGTCTACAAGTGTGAACCTCCTCAGCCTACAGCCAAAGTATTTACCTCCTATGAATATTACGAGTATTCAAGTATATCACAGTACCATTTCTGACCTGCTTAAATATATCAACTATACACTTGTACATGGTTGCTGGAACGAGTTTCACCAATCATTGCCCATTTAAAAAGATAGTTAAATTCAGTGAATGTAGGCGAAACATCAAAGCTGTGCAGGCGCCGTAACACAAGTTCAAGTGTATACTCATCGGCGGTATGTCGAGAGCAAAATCACACAAATAAACATGTTAAATAACACACGCGTTAGCCAAAAACGCATCCACAAGAATTCCAAACAAGCGTTTTCACTGGCTGTCGGAAAAGCTGAGACTGGGTGTGGTCAGAAGTTATCTGTTGCTGCCGCCTCCTCCGGCTGGTACCACGTCCACCACTTGGCGGGGGTCTGTCACGCATAATGCGGGTACGAAGAGATGTGTGACGTCATGTGACTGGGGTGGTGTGACGTCATGTGTCCGGAGGCGGCCGCGATGTTGGAGTACAGGTTGGCGCTGTGGTTCGGCCAGTACGCCGCTGGCGACGGGAATATACTCCCTGAGGAAAATAAGAGTTTGAAATCAGTATACATGTGTTGCGCTCACAAAATTCCAACATTGAATTGTCTTTCCTTACACATCATTTCTGATCAGATATTCTCTCTTTTAAGAAACATGTGATATTGTGTTACCATGGGTAGTGCGATCTGTTCAAAATATACTGGTCTAAGCACAGCAACTTCGGTTGTTCTTCTAGTTTGTCGGTGTTTAAAAACACACGAATCAAATACTTTCCCGGTACACTTTCCCCTCGCTATGGCGGCGCAGAGCTCTTATCGCAGGACCGTATTACCGAACTACCATAACACTGCACCTAACTACAACTCCACCATCCCGCTGGCCGCTGCACCTCCGTGCCTCCTCTTTACCTGTGCCGCTGGGCATAGTGGTGTGTGGCGTCATGAAGTTGAGCTTGGACGAGCTGTGGTAGCCCATGAAGAAGTCGCCCTGGTACTTGTAGGCGGCGGGGTCGGCGGCAGGCTGGGTGGCAGCAGCTAGGCCGTGGAAGTCGAACTTGTAGGCGTACCGCTTGCCGTGCACCTTGGTCATGATGTTCTTGTCGTAATAGTACCTGCGGGAACGAGCGAGTTGTGAGACCCGTGCTCTGTTTGAGATGAAGCTGTGAAGCTGTGAAGGGTGATAATAGAAGAGATCATTATCAGCAGTTTCTACGCTTATGTAGCACACTTTTCATAAGAAGCACGATATTTTCTCCATTCAATATGTTTTAATGCAAATGGCACATTCACTCAATGTCTAGACATAGTTCCTTTAACCCTACTTTCAGTCGCCTTGAGATGGGGGATCTCCCCTAGAGCTCGTTGCTGTCGTTCATTGTCCGCAGAGTAGGTACGTATTGTCTCTCCCTTCCAAGCCTACCTGAGCGCTCGGCTGAGCTTGTCGTAGTTCATGTTAGGCTTGGACTTGCGCTCGCCCCACTTCCTTGCGACCTCGTCCGGGTCGGAGAGCTTGAACTCGCCGTTGGTGCCCTCCCAGGTGATTATGCTGGCGTTGGTGCTGTCCGACAGCAGCTCCAGCAGGAACTGCCACAGCTGGATCTGCCCGGTACCAGAGCTGGCCAGCCGGCTGCTCGTCGGCCCGAACATCTGGTACGGATCTGCGGCGAGCACACAGACAGAGAGTCAGTACAGAAACAGAGACACCGGCAGAGGCAGAGAGTCAGTACAGAGACAGAGACACAGACAGAGGCAGATGGTCAGTACAGAGACAGAGACACAGACAGAGACAGAGAGTCAGTACAGAGACAGAGACACAGACAGAGACAGATGAGTCAGTACAGAGACAGAGACACAGACGGAGACAGAGGGTCAGTACAGAGACAGAGACACTGACGGAGACAGAGAGTAGGAAAGAGACAGAGACACAGACAGAGACAGAGAGTCAGTACAGAGACAGAGACACTGACGGAGACAGAGAGTCAGTACAGAGACAGAGACACTGACGGAGACAGAGGGTCAGTACAGAGACAGAGAGTCAGACAGAGACAGAGAGTCAGTACAGAGACAGAGACACAGACAGAGACAGAGAGTCAGTACAGAGACAGAGACACAGACAGAGACAGAGAGTCAGTACAGGGACAGAGACACATACAGAGACAGAGAGTCAGTACAGAGACAGAGACACAGACAGAGACAGAGAGTTAGTACAGAGACAGAGACACAGACAGAGACAGATGGTCAGTACAGTACAGAGACAGAGACACATACAGATACAGAGAGTCAGTACAGAGACAGAGACACAGACAGAGACAGAGAGTCAGTACAGAGACAGAGACACAGGCCAGAAGACAAGACACTATGCAGAGGATAGAGGAGAGGTCAGATTTACACGAGAACTCAGACGCGAATGCTGAACGACACGACCCAAGACATTGAAGGAGTCAATTCATATGAATACAGGCAGACAGAGTGTCGTCGCTGCGGTGCCGGGGAGCGGAGAGGGCAGGGGGGGGGCTTCTCTTGCGCTGTGGTGAATAGCGCAGAACGGTGGCATGTTTGATCTTGTTGACTCTTGGGGACTTTCTAAAATACATAGAAATGCTCATACTTAAATATGCAACTCTTCCTTGTTGATATGGCCCGGCGTCTTCTTTGCAAGCTATCTGGCGGACTGGTAACGGTTAGGTCTTGGGTGGTATGTAAGTAGTTGTATTGTAATCTTACGGTCTGCGCTGGTGGTTCGTGGAGCTGGGAATTGTCGTTGTCTGTCTTGTGTCTGTGTCTGTTGTCTGTTTGTCTGTGTCTTTGTCTGTGTTCTCGTTGTCTGTGTCTGTTGTTCTGTGGTTGTTGGGTCATGTGTCTGTTGTCTGGCTGTTGTCTGTGTCTGTTGTCTGTGTCTGTGTCGTGTCTGTTTGTCTGTGTCTGTTGTCTTGTCTGCTTGCTTCTGTGTCTGTTGTCTGTCGTCTGTTGTCTGTGTCTGTGTGTCTGTGATTCTGTGTCGTGGTCTGTTGTTCGTGTCTGTTGTACGGTGTCTGTGTACTGTTGTCTGTTGTCTGTGTCTGTTGTCTGTGTCTGTTGTCTGTGTCTGTTGTCTGTGTCTGTTGTCTGTGTCTGTTGTATGTGTCTGTTGTCTGTGTCTGTTGTCTGTGTCTGTTGTCTGTGTCTGTTGTCTGTGTCTGTTGTCTGTGTCTGTTGTCTGATGTCTGTGTCTGTTGTCTGTGTCTGTTGTCTGTGTCTGTTTGTCTGTGTTCTCCTGTTCTCTTGTTCTGTTGTTCTGTGCAGTACTGTTGTTCTGTGTCTGTTGTCTGTTGTCTGCTTGTCTGGTCTGTAGCTGTTGTCTGTTGTCTGTTTCTGTTTCTGTGTCTAGTGTCTGTGTCTGTTGTCTGTTGTCTGTTGTCTGTTGTCTGTTGTCGTTTGTCTGTTGTTCTGCTGCTGTTGTCTGTTGTCTGTTGGTCTGTTGTCTGTTGTCTGTTTTTCGTGACTGCGCTGTGTCTGTGTCTGTGTCTGTGTCTGTTGTCTGTGTCTGTTCTGTTCTGTTGGTCTGTGTCTCGTTATGTATGTGTTCTGTGCTGCTTGTCTTGTCTGTTGTCTGTGTTCTGTATGTTATGTTGTCTGTTGTCTGTCTGTTTGTCTGTGTCGTTGTCTGGTCTGTTGTCTGTGTCTGTTGTCTGTGTCTGTTGTCTGTGTCTGTTTGTCTGATGTCTGTTGTCCTCTCGTGTCTGTTGTCTGTGATCTGTTGTCTGTGTCTGTTGTATCTGTGTCTGTTGTCTGATGTCTGTTGTCTGTGTTCTGTTGTCTTTTTGTGTCTTTTCGTCTGTGTCTGTTGTCTGTGTCTGTTGTTGTGTTCTGTTGTCTGTGTCTGTTGTCTGTGTCTGTTGTCTGTGGTCTGTTGTCTGTGTCTGTTGTCTGTTGTTGGTTGTCTGTGTCTGTTTGTCTGTGTCTGTTGTCTGTGCTCTGTTGGTCTGTGTCTGTTGTATGTGTCTGTTGTCTTGTATGGTCTGTGTCTGTTTCTGTGTCTGTTGTCTGTGTCTGTGTCTGTTGTTCTTATTTCTGGTTCTGTTGTCTTTGTCTGTTGTTCTGTGTCTGTTGTCTGTGTTTGTTGTCTTGTCTGTTTGCTCTGTGTCTGTTGTCTGTGTCTGTTGTCTGTGTCTGTTGTCTGTGTCTGTTGTCTTGTCTGTTGTCGTTATGTCTGTTGTCTGGTCTGTTGTCTGTCTGTTGTCTGTTCCTTTGTCTGTGTCTGTGTCTGTGTCTGTTGTCTGGGTCTGGTCTGTGTCTGCTGTCTGTCGTCTGTGTCTGCTGTCTTCGTCTGTGTGCTGCTGTCTGTCGTCTGTGTCTGCTGTCTGTGTCTGCCGTCTGTGTCTGCCCGTTCTGTGGCTGCCGCCGGTGGGTCCGGTTATGAGGCGGCGTGGCCGGTGGCGGCGGCTGACGTGTGGCTAATACGCGACTCAACACCACAGCAGCGCCGCCCTGAAAGGCGGGCCACTCTCTGTTTGGCTCCATTAGCCGGGGAGAGGGAGGGAGAGGGAGAGAGGGAAGAAAGGGGAGACGGCTGGAGACTGAGAGTGGAGCTGACTTCGACCGGCCTGATTATGGTGTTGATTTAACGGTTAGACATCACTGTCATGCTTGATAATGATATGACGGAAAAGCTAGACAGGTAAGTTTCGTATGACAGCTAATTTCAATACTTAAATTCAATAAGGTGAGTACATTTCGATAGTCATAGCTGGTATAACAGTCCCGCGTGCAAAATAGGTGAGCAAGCAAAGTCCTGGTTGATAGAAACGTATTACGTAGGTGCATGGAGATTAAAGAGGTCTGTTCCGATACAGACTGGTTAGTGGTTACTGATTCGATTCTGATTGAGTCGATTGGAATCGTTCCATCAAAACTATTTGAGAAAGGAATCGATTCAACACCATGTGTTTTTTTTTTAGACGGAGTGAGTGAGAAGCGTTCAAACGAACGTAGTGTTACAGATGGGCAGAAGCCCGTATTCATCTTGCTTGCTTGCTTGCTTGACTATGACTGCATGCACCGTGCATGGGTTTCAGGTATAACTCCCGTTTCACTGCACTGATTATGCAAAGGTATACACTGATATTTTTTCGTAAACTAACACATGGTATCTACGTCATATATAAACAAACAAAAATAAATGCCGGCTGGAATAAGCACGTTCTTCGACTTCGGATTCATCTCGGCTGTCCGGAACGATATTGTCAGAACCAGAACGAAAAATGCATAAAAGTCACAGAAAGGTGCAAGTTAGAAGTTCTTTACTATTGTAGGAAACAACAATGGTTCTCATTTGCCGGACAAAATGCAATAATTCGCTCTGTCTGCTTCATGCCATGCATGCTTTGCTAGTCTATTCATTAAACAAGTATTTATTTGTTAATGAGTTCCTTCCTCTAATTCGCCAAAAGGGATTCTCCGTCCTGGGCACTGCATACTTCATCGTATAAACTAGTGCTTAAATCAGTATTCGTTGACTATGGAAGACTTCGCCGGCGCAATTCATACCGACAAAAACTATGGGTGGTTTCTTTGTACACTAAGTTAAATTACAACTTTCATCAAAGGAAAACATATTAAAAGTAAAATGTATTTTATGTAGTTACCCAATGGTGGAAGCCCTATCTGAATCGGGGCCGTCATTGCAAAGTTATTAGCTTCCGAAAAGCGTCTGTTCGGCCGGGCCGTGTCGGGCCGTGTCAGGCAGTGTCTAGCCGTGTTGGGAAGTGTCGGGATGCGTCGGGCCGGGCCAGGTCAAATGTAAATTTGTCTAGTAAGTTGACGAAAAATCTTACGGGCGCTTTGCGACCGCTCATTAATACCGGGGTAATGCTCCCAGAGACGCAGCCAAGGGGGACGGGGGACATGCCCCCTTCTGAGCAAAATAATTTCACATTAGATAGAAAGAGATTCTCTGAAAACGCGACCCTACAACAACGCTGACCAACGCTGACCTCCCGGTCAGCAAAATATGGCTGAGGAGCAGGATGTTTTTTTCGATCTGTCATCCCCCCTGATAAAAATCCTGGCTACGTGTCTGAATCTAACTTACTATTTAAAGGAAAGTCTGTCTGTCTGTCCATGTTTTGCCAACTATATTTTTCCTTATACCTATCATAAGTACGACAAGATAGGTAGCTTCGACACATTAGCATTTAATAGTAACTAAGAAATCCTTTTGCAGATCGCATAACAACATGTGTGTAGGATATATTCTGTTCCCTACATTTCCCAACATCAAACCGTCCTCCTACAAGTAAAGATATAAATGTTTCTGACATCATCTATAAATAGTTTTCGAACTGATAACATACCAACTACCCGTACACCATTCATAAAAACCAGCCATTTGCCTGTGTGGCAGCTTTTACACAGAGCATGTTTCTCACTCGCTAACCTCAGGGTGGTCTAAAGGATAGCGCTCAGATGTGGGGCTACAGGGTGCGAGGTCCAGGGATGCCCTCTTCTCGCCCATCCGCACGGCATTGGTTAGCGCTGCTGAGGCGCACCAGTCGACGGCCAGCGCAGCAGGTTGATACGGGCCAACTCACTCGGGTCAGTCGGAGATCGAGGGACTCGTAGGCCACGTCTCTAGTCCTCGGGCCTTTGAGGGCTGTGGGGCTTGCATTGTCTCATATAACGCCCTGTAGACTGCCAGCGAGTTTGCAGCGTGTTGTGGAGCGCTGGTATGGGCGCTGTGCAGGCGCCGTCGAGGTTGAGAGGTCGTTCCAGGAATCTCTTCGGTTGGTGCTTGAGGAGGCATGCGGTGTTGAACTGTTGCGGAGGTCTGTTGGTCAAGTTGGTCAGTTGCGTTTGGTCGGGTAGGCGGCCGGTGGGGAAACTTTGCCTCCGCTTTGCGCAGTCTGATGACGTCACGAGTGACGTCAGTCATCTGTCCTGACCCAATCAGTGGGCGGCGGTCCTTCGTGGGGCTTTTCGAGCGTGCGGCGGGCGGGCCCGGCCTCAGGGCAGCCAGTCTGTCTTGAAGCCGCCGCGCCGCGCAGGACCGCCGCCGCCTCCCGCGGCCCCTCGCTTCACCAGGCAAAACTAGGAGAAAAATATCAAAAAAAGAATGGTATTTCTCCGCTGTCATCCTAGCTTCCCGGCCGGCCGCTCGGCTTCACGCAGGAAAATCAGGGGAAATAGCAACAAAAAAAAGTAACAGGATATCCTCTCCCTATGGCCCACAAACCTGGCTTGCGCTGCCGTCGAGCCGCCAGTATAATTACTAAGCCACGTATTTTTTTTTTGTATTTTCCCTAATTTTCCTGGTGAACGGAGGGAGGGGCCGGCCGGGAGGCGGGCGGCGGTTCCTCGCGCGAGCGGGCCGGGCTTCACAGCAACTGGCTTGCCTGAGTTCCGGGCCGCCCGCCGTAACAAAAAAAAAATGTGGCTGCGAGCAGCGCGGAGTCGGGCCTGTCGACGTCCCCCCACCCCTCAGCTGGAACATCTAGGTGATCGAGGAGCATGATTTAGCACAACGGGATTGCCGCAGCGTTTGTCCCACGTATACTGTTGATGCTGTTTAGTGTCTACAGTGGCCCGACACCAGTTAACCCGCCGATACGCAGCCGTGGTCGGGACCCCATGCGCTTGTCTTCCGCTGACACGTCGCCGCGGGCTCGCTCTTAGCCTCGAGAGGGAATAAGTCTGATAACCCAGAGCGGTCTGCATGACGTCAGCTGAGTGACGTCATGTACCCTAGACCAAAATTCAGGGGGGCTGGCGGTGCCTGCGCGGGCTTTTTCAGTCTGTGGCTGGCGGGCGATGGCCTATAGGAGTAGGAATCAGTATTGGTGACTTTTCATTTTTTGTATTTCCCTAGAGAGTCTAGCTTCCTGGATAGAAAGGCGAGGGGGCCGGACCGGGAAAAGCCTCACGGGAAAATTTACAGGGAAAATACTATTGTCTCTTTTTTGTTTATTTGTCCCTATCTTGCTCTTGAGGTTGGAGAGCTTCTATGAGAGGTGCCAGGCCGGGAGTGCGGGCGTGGACGGTCCTCCAATCACGGCGCGCGAGGTTTACACCAAGTGATCGCCACACAGATTGTGACTGAAGTCGATGCTCAAGCAGAAGCTGGGTCTGCCTGAGCCGTGGCCCGCCCGCCCGCAACATGCTGAAAAGCCCCGCGCGAAAAAGATCGACGCCTGTGTTAGGGTCAGGAGTGACTGGACCGACACTCGTGAACGTTCATCAATGTTTGAAACTGTGTTACGACAAAGTAACTACTCGACGCACTCAAACTTTGGGCATCCACCTAAGCGATAAATAACACAGCTTCATGTTGAAACTGCTACGTTCGATGCACTATTATGTGCCGTGTGACTGCGGCCCGTACTTTAACATCCTGGGCGGAAACTTGAAAGCAATGATCGTCAGTACTACGAAACCAAAGTACACCGCTAAACGGGTCGAGGCACGGTTTGTCGGCACACGAGTGCACAACCTATAAAGAATCTCAATGACACTCAATGCGACACCTATAGCACGGGTGACGGAGAAGGGGTTTAGCAGTAAATGTAAAAAATATAGCCGTTTGCACCGAATTGAAAAGTCCCTAAAGAGACACTGCCACCTTAACATTATATTTAAGTTGAGATAGCCATTTTCCGTGCTAGGCATTGAAATTATGTAAAGTATAAGTTAAAACAAAACATCGAGGTCGAATCACAAATACATTTGAGTTTGGATTTACCATCTGTAACATCCCCACTCCCCAGTCCCTGGTGTATTTGAACGGGGACCCTGATCCGATGACGTCGTCACTGAAGTGTTAGTTGTGTGTGCTATGTTTACATTTGGCTAGAGTATCGGGCATACATTGGCAGGATGGGGGTTATCTGTTTTAGGAAATTCCTGTCATATGTCGTCTATTTACGCTATTAACTTAACTATTTTATGAAATTTAGTACTGTTTGAGAAACAAATCATAACATACTCGTGATCGGGTCAGACAAGTTATTCATATTCCTATTTACGGAGATACTTTGAGGCTTTTGGGGAAGGTGGGCAGTGTCCTTTAAGTCAAAAACCACGATCCCTTGACGGGTGAGTACTGGTTGATCGATAAAATGCATAGATCGCCCAGCGGAACGGAGGGATTAGCACTAGTGCTCCCTATACGAGATTCTGCTACGCATACTCCTGGCCCGCCAACGGGGGCCGGTAGGGGCGGCCGTGTCTCTTGGCTCGCTAACGGGGTGTTGGGAGCTCCATTACCTTCGCTCTCGTCTGGCCGCTCGGCTGCCTGATTACAGGGGCGGCAGGCGGGCGGCTCCACCAATCAGGTGCCGAGCCGGGTCCGCAGCCAACGGAGCGGCAGGAGCGGGGGGGGAGAGGGGGAGGGCGGGACGTCATGGGCGACTATGCGTCGTGTGAATCTTGTAGTATGACGAGCGGACTTTGGGGTGAGAGGGAGGGGGATATGTCTATAGAGCCGAAATTTACTTATTACTAGATGGAGATATATGAAGCTGCACTTTCTCTGGGTCCCCCATTTGAGAGCATGGCTCTAATGGACAATGTGATATTATATATTAGACACTGACCCCTGAGCAATCCTGGCTACGGTGCCTGCTGCGCTGTTGGGACATAGCCGGCTGGGTGTACAGAGGAGAGACCATTAGATAGATAATGCATCATATAGTATTAGATATATATAGATGACCACATGCATGGGTAGGATACTTAGCGGGATATGTAATCTCATTCGTTCCTTACAGCGCTGATAAACGCCTTTGACAGCAAAAATATTACGCTTTACCTCTTTATTCTCGATGCATACCAGGATATAATTTCATCCAAAGTAAAACAAAACATGGGCTCACTTTTCATCTCCTACCTATGAATCACTTATTGCGCTTGTGTTGACAACATAAAAGTGAATATACACACATTTGTAGCACTTCAAGTAACTTAGCAAGATACAAATAAATTATTAATTAAAAATAATGGGCAACAAAAATAGTAGCTGGCGTTTGAAATCACAATGTGGTGATTCAATTTTCGGTTACCGCGTGGTTGTTCGAACTTCGATCAATGTCACAATTCAGGCGTTAATAATAAAACTGAGCTCACCTGGCTGTCTGAGGTGAGCATGACTGACATCTAGTGATGATTTGGCCACACTGGAGAGACTGTTGTGTGAGTACGCTGAAACAGAGAGACACACTTTGTCAGCGGCGCGGTCACTAGACAGCAAACAGAGGCGGATTTACAAAACAGAGGCGGACCCAGGAGGGGTTATCATCGGGTCACGGGTCATGTCCCCCTTCGGCCTCGAAAGGGCCTATAGTCAGTCGAGTGTCTATAGAGGACCCAGTCTGGGGAGAAGAGGGCCATCGTGATTCTTAGAAGCCCGTGTAGGCCTAAATAGGGTACATTCCAGCATTTAGATGGAACATTCCGACCTACAGATATTCAAACTGTATCTTTAAATGGCTCATTCTGACCCAATGAGAATCTAGTTGTGGTAGGGGTAACTAGGGTTGAAGGGGTCCAGCAAAGTCTGGGGGCCCATTATTGTAGTAATAATGGTTAGTAAAACGATCTTAGCGGCAAAATCGCTATCGCCTTTTAAGTACACAAACAGCATTTCCTTAAATACGGACTTTTTTTTAGCTAAGTCATGTCGAACGGGGTAGTAAGGAACTCAACAAATAATAACTGCCAGAGGTATCCAGTATCTATCTTAGACCGAAACAAACTTCTGGCTATATCCAGGCTATTTAAGCATCCACCGCCGAGGTTCATATCGTTCCAAAGAACGCGCCAATTTCGACCTTTACCTGCCATTACGGCAGATATGCAGAGACCGATGTCTTGCCGTATCACCCATTCCTCGTGCACTGCGCGCTGACCGGATACAGCTCGGGCCAGTAAAGTGTTCATCGTGCACTGCGCGCTGACCGGATACAGCACAGGCCAGTAAAGTGTTCATCGTGCACTGCGCGCTGACCGGATACAGCTCGGGCCAGTAAAGTGTTCCCCGTGCACTGCGCGCTGACCGGATACAGCTCGGGCCAGTAAAGTGTTCCGATAGTACCAGGTGAATCACAGGCGACCACATGGTCTCACAATCACAGGCGTTTCCGTTAGCCGTTTACAGCCGAAACCGTGCCTCGTGCCGGTCGATCAGCCAATGAACGGCCTGGAGTGGTCACGTCACCCCGACTTTTGTTCCAAACGTGTAGAGGGAGTTATCGACGAAGTTAATTAGAAAGTTTGAAACATGAAATCGTATGGCTTGAAAAAAGAAAAAGAACAATCGAAGACGTTCGAATTCTGAATGCCCTCAATGTTTATTTGATGAACATGTGTAAAAGAACAAATTCTGACAACAAATAATATGGTATACGTTGTGTTTGTTGTTTCAAAGACCCTATGGTCGTCCGAGTTTGTAATTCCTTATCAAAGCCACCGGAAAGTTGGCGAAATTCAGTCCTTGACGTCTTTGGGTATATAAAATCTAGCGCAAGTGTTCACTGTTTGAGCTTGAAGAGACACATGCAACAGTTACGTATAGCTTACTGGAGAACTCCCTCGCTCATAATACACATTCGACTGGAGAATGAGTTCCTTCGGATCAGCAGTCTTTAGACGTCGAACAAAATTATGCTAAGTCAGGGGCATCAAATTCAGCAGTGCGTGATGCATGTCACGTTCACGATTCTGACGCCACAACGGTCATAAAACTATACATTTAGGTGCATTAATTCATTATTTTTACACCATGAGACACGCAGAAGAGACGCGTTGAACACGCGACTATGTATCGTGGGTTATTTCACAATACATATTTAACAATAAACGAACAGTTAACGACTGAATCGAAACATGCTTGCCATGAATCACCTATATTGAAATCGAACTCCGCGAAGTGTACTATGTGAATACTACTCGAAATTAATGCATGTGTCACGATTTCGAGCCACGCTGCCCATGAGTGAGTCATCGGCGAGCTAGGCGTGGCAGTCCACTGCGAAGGCACCGTCTCATGTCTGAGTCCCGTCCGGCTCGAAGCGCCATCTTTGTTGGCCTGCCTGCCTGTCGTGAGCTTAAGCCATTCATCCTGGCCGTGATGTAGCAGTACCAAGGCTGCTGTCGGCGGCCGACACTCCAAACAGCCCGGAGGCGAACGGCGGAAACAATACGCGACCGAGCCCGCACGCCACGAGTGTCCGTCCGTCGACCTTCGTCAGTGGGTGAAGCCGTGCAGGATCGCCGCGAAACACACCAGATGAGCTGGCGGTGGATCACGGGCTGCGGAAACGGGGACCCATGGAACATATCGAGAAGCGCACAATGGATGATTTCTTCAGACATTTGTTTTCGTGTTTGATGGTTTTCCAACGTGCCCTTCAAAATGAATCAAAACAAACACCGGATAAAATATTCAAAACTAAGATAGAATGGACCGTAATGAACCATACAAATTCAAACGCATTTCATTTTGATCGTTCCTACCGCATGGGTAGGCTTCAGGATTACATTTGTCGCAAACTGAGCTAAAGCGTCTGTAGTTGGAATCTGTTTGTACGATAACTGGATAAGGCCACACAATGTACACGAGGTCAGTCTCTGTTGGTGTCCCTTTGAACGCTGACGGTCGAAAATGAATCGACTCGTTATGCCCAGATTCAATTTGTTTAATCTAGCCGGGGGCGGCGGCGACGGACCCTTCCCGTCCGCCAACAATGCTCATCCATCGTAAATTGGGTATATGTAGCCATCAAAGCGATTCACACATGAATTACGACTAACAAGAGCGCCCGGGGGAGGCGAGCAGAGAGGAAGAATTGAAAGTAACTGGCAGCAATCCCATTCAGCTCCGATAATGTGCGCTAATGATCCAGCCGAGGAGCGCCTGAGCGGCGGCGGAGGCGGCAGCGGTTGTGGCGGCGGAGGCGGAGGCGGAGGCGGAGGCGGAGGCGGAGGCGGAGGCAGAGGCAGAGGCAGAGGCGGAGGCGGAGGCGGGAGCGGAGGCGGAGGCGGAGCAGAGACAGAGACAGAGACAGAAGACAGAGACAGAGACAGAGATCATGCAGAACAGGAGACAGAGACAGAGACAGAAGACAAGAGACTAGGAGACAGAGACAGAGACAGAGACAGAGACAGAGACAGAGCATTAGACAGAGACAGAGACAGAGACAGAGACAGAGACAGAGACAGAGAACAGAGACAGAGAACCAGAGACAGAGACAGAGACAGAGACAGAGAAGAGACAGAGACAAGAGCAGAGCAGAGACAGAGACCAGAGACAAGAGACAAGAGACAGAGACAGAGAACAGAGACAGAGACAGAGACAGAGACAGAGACAGAGACAGAGACAGAGAACAAGAGACAGAGACAGAGACAGAGACAGAGACAGAGACAGAGACAGAGACAGAGACAGAGACAGAACAGAGACAGAGACAGAGACAGAGACAGAGACAGAGACAGAGACAGATGACAGAAGACAGAGACAGAGACAGAAGACAGATGACAGAGACAGAGACAGAGACAGAGACAAGAGACAGAGACAGAGACAGAGACAGAGACAGAGACAGAAGACAGAGACAGAGACAGAGAGCAGAGACAGGACAGAGACAGAGACAGAGACGAGACAAGAGACAGAAGAAGGAGACAGAGGCGGAGGCGGAGGCGGAGGCGGAGGCGGAGGCGGAGGCGGAGGCGGAGGCGGAGGCGGAGGCGGAGGCGGAGCGGTGTCAGCACTAAAAGCATTACCAGCCACCGGCCAATCAGACTCGTTGTCACGCTCAAAGAACGTCGGTAAATCCGTTGGAGAGAAGAGATGGAACCTGTTGGCAATCGCTTGTGACTTTTATGGATTCCAAGTTTCGTCGGCTAGTGACCACATGATTTGCCACTTGATGACGAAAGAGCGAGTTTTGTCTTACTATCTCGATAGGATAATACACTGGATTTTAAGACGAAGTATATATACTTTCACTGCTCGATATATCGAGCAGTCGCTACCAAGAGCCATGAGCTGGAACAGTCAATGAGTATTGGGTACAATGGAGTTCGAGGTACTGCAGTCTAAGAAAACTAGCCACGATCAGCAGCTCTTCATCCGTTACTGCAGCTTAACCCTATTCCCTGCGGGCTGCCATAATTACGTTAACCTGCCCCCCCCCCAGAGATCTCGAGAACCACTCAGCCGATTGCGATGGAACAAACACCATTCTATTCGTCATGACAATATACTCATAAATTCCCTTTTTAGACCCTCATTTTTTGTTTAAAAACGGGGGGCCAGGGGGCAAATACTGTTTTTTTTTTGTGTGTTTTTTGAAAAGTTATAGCGGCCATCTGAGTAGACCGATTGTCATCCCAAAAATGTTTTTTTGCTTCCAATGTAATGTTTAATATATAGAAAGGAAAAGTACCAAAGTGAAAAATCATATGCGTATTCAAGGATGAAAAATGGTGAAATTTTCTCATGACAAATATATGCTTTTCGTGATAGTTTGGGACGATATAAACGTCACACGATGGCTTTTTTGCTGTAATTTGTTGAATGTAATATATTGCACATAGGCAGATCCAGTTAATTAAACTACGTGGGGGGGGGGGGCACCAAAAGCGGAACGCTTTTTATCATCCTACTAGTTTGAAGTTGGACCTAATTTGACGGAGGATATTGCCTCCCATTTAATGTACCTGAGTGCGCCTATGCCCCAAAATATGTATAATCCAATTATGTATGATGTATACAGCAGTGGCATAGCTTCTGACGCATGTATTGCACCGCAAACAACGAAGGAAGTATGCACCGCACAATTGCATTGGTAACACCCTCCCAAAAACATGGGCCTGGAGCCGTTTCTACTGAGATGATTTTTTCAAAATTTTGACAAAATACGCGTTATTAAATTCTAGGAAAATTCCAAAGGTTTCAAGACGTTAAGTTTAATGGTTTAGAAGCGTCAGGTGAAAAACTACCGGGGGGCAAAAACTGCCCCCGCCGGGAATAGGGTTAACAAGTTCGAGGAGTTAAAGGAGTTATTCCTACTGAAACTGGGGAATACCATCATCATAAAGAGCAGTTCAAATGAAGCTGTGTTGCGCTTGCCAGTGGATTGTAGGGGATCACTTCGTAAATCGTGTTGTGGATCACTTTGTAAATCGTGTTGTATTATAAGCAGCAGCAGGCTGTGCCGTGCGAGGATTAGTGTCGTTCCTCTCGGCGGCAGCGCCGGGCACGTGTCAGGGAAGCAGCGCAGGGTCCCACCCGGCTCGTGCGCAGCCTCCGTAACAAATGGCCTGTCACATGCTAATGAATGTCGTCGCCGGCGACGTTCCTCCCCACAGCAGCGCTGGATGTCATTGCTCAGTGAGAACCGCAGGCAGAGGCGAGGCGCACCGCGCAAGGCTGACTGCATCTCTTGCCGGGGATGTGCTTCGGGAGGGAAGGATATTTCTAGGCTTATAGTGAAGAAATCAATTGGCTAATAAACTCGAAAATAATTTCCGAAATATGCATCATATTGTCATCAGTGATGTCGGGTAGCATACCTACCAGACAAACCAATGTGGAAAAATGCAAGTTATGCCTGCTAGTCATGTTGCGAGATATTATTTATTTCAAAACGTGTTTATGAATGATATAACGGAATGGGGATCAGGTTGGCACCGGTGTCCTCAGTCAGCCGTGCTCAGCCGCGACTCAGCGCCCCCTCGATGCGATGACATCGGCCAGACAGCGTCACACCACGCGTCCCATCCGCCCTCTCTCCTCTGCGCGCTCTGCCCGTCACCAGTCAATCGGCCTCCCGGCGCCGGCGGCGGCCGTTTGTTCAACGCGCGCGCCAGTGCACCAGGAAAGACTTTTCTTGTCGGATTTCGCGGCCGGTTGGACAGGCAAACAGGCGGGCGGCGGCCGATCGGCCCGCGTTCCGACCCGGCTGCCGGCAGATGGAGAGATATTGAGCCGGCGCCGATACATCCATTGATGAGATTCAACAGCGCTCGACGTGACAGCGAGCAGAGAATCGGCGGCGGCGGCGGCGGCGGCGGCGGCGGCGGCGGCGGCGGCGGCGGCGGCGGCGGCGGCGGCGGCGGGGCGAGCGGCGGGCGCGCGGTGGCGGCGGCGGCGGCAGCTCCGGCGGCTCCGGAGGCGGCCCGGAGGCGCGGTCGGGGTGCGGCGGGCGTGTTTGGTTAGAGAGCCGCTGGGCGCTATTGATTTTCGCGGGTTACGCCGGCAGAGCCGAGGATGAGTGCCACCGGAGCGGTCACTGATTGTCGGCCGGCGCGGGGGGAGATGAGGTTAACTCGCAGACACGCCGTGATTGCGCGACACCGAGTCGGCGATCCTTGGAGCGCTCAGTGAGGGTGCTTCACAACTTTGTCAGTTTTGTCGGTGTTGCACTCGATCCGCTTTTCATTGATCGCTTCGGATGAAGCGAGCCTCTTAAATCAGCCAATGAATTCGATGCAATATTCATGAAGGCGTTGCTCTTCATCCAAGCAGATGACTAGTAGGGAAATCCGTTGGATCCGTTAGGTTACGTTAGCCACGTGTCAAAAGTAAGAGATCACGGGAGCCGTTCGTGACATATCTTGAGTCTGACAAGTGCCAGCGAAAGTGCGTGACTTACCTTGAGTCTGAGAAGCGTGAGCTCCCCACGCAGCCTTGTAAGCGGGATCTGAAATGAAAACAAAACATCAATGTAAGTTTCTAAGTGATGAAGCGTGCTAAAAAGTCACTGAATCTAATAAGCCAGTGAGACGCCTTAATCGGCGAAGGACGAGCGAGCCCGTGGAAAACGGATAGCAAGGAAATTTTTTGCTGGCATATAAACTCCACATTACCGGTAGTGTGGTCTCAAATCACACACCAAATTTCAGCTTAATCGGTCAGCGCACCTGCAAAAGTAGAGGTGCCATTCAGGATTCTGTTACCATGACAACCACTGCGATTCAACTATTCCGTTTCTCAGCTATAGCAGGATAACGTTTTCTGACACTTTTGACGCGGCATGTGCCATGCGTCATGCTGACCCTTCACGTGAGACGAAACCTGTTAATAACATACTTGATTGAATGGGGCTTTCAGATGGCGAAGAAAGCTTGTCAATCGGATGCGATATTTCACAGATAAAGGCTTCTAAAAAGCGTTACGGTTGGGTCGGGTCGGGTCGGGTTAGTTCGGCAGCTTATATGTGAGCAAAATCCCGTTTTCAGTGAGGACTCGCGAGCGCCTCGTGTTTGCTCGTAATTATATATTGTATGTAATGTTAAAGAACATTAACATGCCCGCTAAATAGGCCTGTTTACATAACATAAAACAAATCCATTTCGTCGAAAAATACATGGAACGGAGACTTTTTATATTTTCCTATTGACATTACCCTGGCCTCATAATATTGGTTGAGTCCGTAAAGAAACTGCTGTTAGAGCACGAAAATACACAGAGCAACTCCTGCATATGATATGTTTGTTTTTACCTACACGCAAGTTAAATAGCACATGCTAAATATATTTAATGACTTTCGGGAAAACTATGTTCTACATAGGATGTTTGGTGTTTCACTGTTTCATACTTATATTTATCGAGAATATGCCTGAATGTCTTACATATGGTGACTTATCAGTTCGGTCGAGAGCCGTTTGGCTACCAAATCTTAAAAGATTGGACCGATATTTCAGGACGGTGGATGTCTCGCCTATTCTGATTGGTTGTCGTTTAACCCGCGCTTGACCGGGATCTCAGCCAAACGCCATCGACGGGGAGGGGCAAATATTGCCACCCCTCGTTATCTCCGGGACCAATAATCGCAGCGAGACAAGCAAGGCGGCGTTCGAAAGCTCTCATTGAGACGCATACTAACGCATACTCAATTTTTTTGAATTAAGGTCACATATTGGGTTAAGATCGGGTCAAAGGTCAAAATCGAGACATTTAAGCTGATGGACAATACATTCCACCCAGAGACTTTGGTTGCGACCATGATCATCAGTGCTCTCAAAGGTATATTGCACATCCCGTGTGAGTTAAACATATATTTTTGGCAAAGGTTACGGTCAAGGTCAGGTCACAAAAGGTCACTATCCCCAAAATATTTTTGAAATCATGCGACACATGTTTGATGAGCTGTTTGTTAAGTAGTGATAACTATTTTACCATCTGAACTCATTTAACATTTAAAGTGAAGTTAGTGTCAAGCTCAGGTCAAATTCAGGTCACATAAGGTCAAATTTTTAACTTATAAATCTTAACAAAAAACAAATGTTTGTTTCTAGATCAGTTTTACCTCAACAATATGTACAATGCTGATATTTTTTGTAATAACTTTGTCAAACTAATTACAAAAACGTAATTGGAGAAAATTACGTCATCAGTACTTAGGGAGTCATTACTAACTGAAAAATAAAGATATTGCTTTGAAAGTTGGCTGGGACATTATTCATATGTAGTTCATCAACATGTATAACGTTGTTTTTAATTTAAACCTTTCTGCAGATTTTGATTTTATGACTTTTTTGTGGGGGTATTTTTTCCCTTCTCGAAAATCCGAGATAGCCGCTTTGTAGTCCAGGGAACCAGTGGCTCAAAGGTGTCCACTTGTCTAGGAGACCACATCGGCTGCCAGGTTAAATACAACTTACACCATCTAAGACCAAAATGGTTCGGAGCATCATCCAGCAAAAAGTCGAACTCACCTTTGCTATAACGATATTTACATACAATATCATATTGTGACGTGTAATGACAATATTTTTTCCAGTTATGCTTTATATCAGTTATTTAGCTACACAAAGACAAAAGACAACGGCTTGTGTGAAAACGAATTGTATCAACCCGCGCCTCAATAGGCCTCGGAATTTTATACGTCCTACTGGGGGGGGGGGATGGTTGAACACCCCCTTCTAACTCAGCTTCTATGGATTGTAGACCAAAACATAAAAATGTTCGTAACGTCGTCTAAAGCCATTTTTAAAACTGTTAGTTTGTTTTCGCTCAGGTCAAAGTGGAGGTCACCAGAGTTAATCAAAGGTCAAATTTCCCAGTTTTAGGACTTCACTCCACAAAACCCCATATATCTCGGGAACTATGCTCGCTAGGAGCACACAATGTAATGCAATCGAAAACTCTTGAAATTTGTAATCGGCATCATGTCCTCAATTTTGAGCTCAGGTCAATGTTTTGTTGACTTTAAAGGTCATAGAAGCATTTTTTTGCAAAAATGTTCTTCGCATTTAACATATTACCTAATAATGATAATAAAATATTGTTTACGCCATCATGTTTGCTTGTAAAGGCGCTTTTAAATATGTTCATGTTGATCATGTTAGGTCAATTTCACAAATCGACCTAAGGTAAAGATCAAGTGGTGACCCAAGTAGGTCATGCTGCTTATCAGGAGACGTGAGATAAACACATTGGTGAAAGTTCCACTTCTCTATATTTGTTATGTCGAAAGTTATTGACAAGATGTTGGTGACCTTGGATGGCCTCATATGAACCCATATGGGTCACTTAACGAAATCTGCACTTGAATCATCAATAACATCTTATGATAACATTATCAAGAATGAATTACGCTGGTATCTTCGAAATAGGAAGCATTTGAATACTTCTCCATTTACTTATAATGTAAAGGTCACGAAATTGACCCGACCTCAGAGCACCGACATACAAAATCCGAGACGAAAATTTTGTAAATACTGATGTCATCATGGATTCCTTAACCCGCGCCCTGGTGGGCCTTCGAGACAACTTCGCCATGGTGGGGGAGGGGGGTAAAAATGACCCCCTCCCCCCTCTAACTCGAAAACAAAAAGAGATAGAAAGACGCGGAAAAAAACGTTCGAAAGCTCTTAACATGAACATTCGAAGTAGTTACGGTGACTATTTTTAGCTAAGGTCAATATTGAGGTCGCTAGAGGTCATCAAAGATCAAATTGCACAGTTTTTGGACTTTGCTTTGAAAAGTATATCTCGTGAACTATGATAGCTAGGAACAAGCGGGGAAAAAGCATTTGAAAGCTCATTAATATACAATTTGATTGGGTGGCCTCAAAATTGAGCTCAGAACAATATTTTAGGCTCCAGAGGTTATCGAATGTCAAAAATACAGTCGTTGGTAGAGTTTGTTTTCCCAATAACTTTGTATCTAAAAATGATAGAGCAAATATTTTAACACCATCGTGTTTGTCTCGTCGAGGCTCTATGACAGATGTATATGGTGACCTGGTAAGGTCACTTTCAAAATTTGACCTCAGGTCAAGGTCACTTGGTGACCCAGGTAGTTAATATTGCATATGGGGCGACGCGGCCAGACAAGACGAATACAGTGGTGTCAACCGCTCGTCTCTATCTCTTTTCTATAAATAGTTAATAAGCAAAACATTGCTGATGACCTCAGATGACCTCAGATGACCTTGTAGAGATTACTGAGCAGCATTTGCACCTTTATCATCCAGAATGAGATAAAATAACATGATTCTGAAAGAATTAGCCTGATCCAATGCATATTTTCTGAATAGGAAGCATTTGCTTGTTTTCCCGTTCACTTATAATGGGAGGTCAGGAAATTGACCTGACCTTAGGTCACCGATGCGAAAATCAGAGATATACCAATTGTGGGTACTTTTATCTTATGAAGACTTGCAAGTTTTAAATATTGCGGACAAAAACTGTGGCATTGGCACGATAACAAACATTTTGGAAGGCAAGGTCACGTGAAGTTACCTGGTGACCTGACCTGGAACGACCTGAACTCAAATTTTTGACAAAGTGTGGGAAATTGATGTTCAAACAGCTATACAAAATTTGGCGGCACTGCGCGCTGCCATTTTCCCGCTATTCCGAAAAATCACAGGGGTGTCAAAATGACCCCCACCAGGGCGAGGGTTAAAACTTGATATCGATCCCTCAGAAGCTGTGGTCATGGCATGACCGCAAACGTTTTTGGAGGCTGGGTCACTTGATCTGACCTGGTGACCTGACCTGGTTTGACACGAAACTAGAATGTTAACACAATGCACAAATGTATAATGTGTGGAAAGGATCAATGATAAGAAAAACCGAATTTGGTGGCGCTATGCCGCCGTTTTTTTCGGGTAATCTCAGATAATACCGCAGTAGGGTTTCTGTTATTAAAGTACCTTCTTCAGTGGTGCGGCGAGGAGGAGTTAAGCATGTATCGTCAACGGGCCTATGTGTTGTAGAGCTTAAACATGATTCTCTAGTATTGGTCGGTAATAGCCGAAATAGTTACCATCGGCTGCATTGCCATCAATGACATAGGTATTATACAAATAACAATCAACCAATCAAAATGCTAACTACAACGTGAGTACACAGAAAGTTTGCGCCAATGTTTCATTCCCACATACAACGTAACACCCGATGCTGGGATCAAGGATTAATGAAAGTGAAGCATCATAGCATAACGAATGTTTTCATATGCAAATTTAGGAAGGGTTCCAGTGGCAGCCACCCTTGACAAGTCAGTGGTCCAGCACCAAATGAGTGCGCCTCTCAACTCGATGGATGCGGGCGCGTCGTTGGAGGAGCAGCGAGACGCCGATTCGAGAACGGAAAGCGCCACACATGGCTGGTCCTGTCACCGTAATGCAGCCGCTGATCCGCGATCAGCCTCCTCGTCGTTTAAGCGCCGGTCTGAAACATCTAAAAGCTGGACAGCTTATAAAAGCTTACATGAGCTTATTAAGCTGAAGACAGCTTGCAAGCTTAAAATAATATGTACTTCCAGCACTAGCAAAGCAATCCGATAGCGATATTCTAACCAGTATTAAGCAGTATTAACCACTGGACTCTGCAGTAAACTTATGTGAACGACGAAACCTATTATCGACAATGGATGTAAACCATGTCAGAGTAGCCTGGCTCCACGCTTGAATACTCAGCGAGTCGCAAGAGCTTTGCACCACTGTTGAAACTCACTGACATGGCAACAAGGACACTAAACATGGCAGCATGATTGGTAGACTGGTAGATCGAATAACAAGCCAGATTCATTCAGCTCTTCGATTCCTGAGTACAATAATAAATCGAACGTCACTGGAGACATTGCAGTACCTTCAATGCTCACATCGTTCAGTAACGTTCGATTTATGTTTGGTCAGTAACAGCTATACCTTCTCCTTGAGCATTGGTTCTCAACGGTAAATGCATGATTGCCCTCATTTGATGACCAGAATGACTCGCTACCCACTCCTCCACTGCTCAGGCCTCAGTTCGCGGCATCAAGCTATGCGGTGCAGCATAGCTTCAGGCGCTTACTACTACTGCCATCTAGGGACAGGAATTTAAGTGTACATATGTGCTGTTGATCTTTGTCTAAAGCAGTGCTTCCCAGCGTTTAACTATGTTTAACAACACGTGAACGGAAACACAAATCTGAGCATCAATCAACATCTATTGGTTTTGATGCTCTTTGCGATATGTGGTTACAGTGAAACAAACCCTGGGATATGCGTAGGTATGGACAATGTGCATTGTGCGCTATCATCGAACGGATTGGCTATAGTGGCTCACTTCGCTGCTCAATCGTCATTACCTCCACCCGAAGGCTCCATTACCCCAAGTGGGGTAATAACCCCCTATTTGGAAAAAGTTCTGTCCTTGAACATTGAAGAATACCAGTCCTCTGAGCAGTGAGCAGCCCTTTGCTTTTACGTTCGATTTATGTGTACTTAACGAATATGTTAAAGTATAATAAACTTGTTGATGATGATTGATGATGATGACGCTGCCTGATACTGTGCCAGATGTCTCCACGCGGGTGCTGTACAGTATATCATTGCAGGTACTTTATAAGCCTGTGGGAGCTCAATGCATTTTACTCTAATTCATATATCACATATGCTAAAGGAACAGAAGGCATAGTTATTAAATTTGCATAGAAGTTGCGGCATCAATATGACCAATAACTGTCGTAACTGTAGCATAATTGAATAAAAACGATGGGTTGCAATCTATTGAATAAATCAGTGGTGACGGAGTGAATATACCAGAAACAACTAGAAAGTGCTTGGTCATGCTGTTTCTTCCACGATAACACAGCGAAACCTTGCGACAGATCGTCAGATAGCGGGGTTTAGGCCAACAGGTCTAACCCATGTGCGGGTAGCATCTTCAACTTGGACGAGGTTGATTGTTAGAACACAGTCAAAGTCAGCAGTAACAGGGTATATCCTCATGGTCAGTATACGTAACAAATGTATGAATACATCGTTACATGGTTCATAGTTTTTGATTGGACAGAGATTTGTTGTATGAGCATCTGTTGTGCTAAAATCAGCGCTCAGGAGTTTATAACAATACATAATTATTACAGCTCGAGTTAAAATATCAGTTGTACTAAAGCAGAGTATTATATGAAAATCCGATCGAAATTGCAATGCGACGGCAAATGTCAGAAAGGGAAACCTACATGAGATAGCACCGTGTTGGCCACATACACGTATGGGTCAGAAGGTGCTAAGATGCAGTGTTGGTAAATAACTCCGATAATAGACTTGAAAGGAAACAGCTCATTCGTCGATACGGCTAGGCCAGGCGAAGTTATGGGAAGCTAAAGCGTAGATCATGTAAGTATTGACAATGTTGCGTCAGGGGTAGCAGAGACAGCGCAAGGGAGGATAATATAACAATCCGTCCAACGTCACGTTACATTCGAGTGCCGGACAGAGCCTGCTTGGGATCCGCTGAACCCAGCACACCTGACTCACCGGAGAACAACATCGAACCCAGCACACCTGACTCACCGGAGAACAACATCGAGAGGTTGGTGAGCGGCGTTCCACGCGGCAGGTAGTCCCCCGCCAACGGTGTGGGAGGACTCTTCAGGTCCAACATGGCTGCTCGCCACTTCAGAGCTCCCTCTGTCCTTCCGCAGTCCTTCCGCAGTCCTTCCGCAGTCCTTCCGCAGTCCTTCCGTCCGTTCACAGCACAGCGCGATCGGTTCAACTTTGTCCGCTCGCCTCCGGTGCCACTGTCGCGTCGCCGCCGCCGCCGCCGTCGTCGCCGACGAGCCGGCCGCATCACTCATAGCCGGCATCGATCAAGGGGGCGGGACCTCGCGGCGGCGGCCAATCAGCGCTCGCCGCCGCCGCCGGAGAGGAAATCACGAATTCCGGTTGGCTGACAGCACTCCGGAAAGGCGACCGGAAACCAACAAGAACGACTTTTCTTTAAGTAATGGCGGTGGAAAATATGACACACAATTTGCCGATGATGAATCTCGTCGCCGACGTGGAGGAGCTTTTTCTTGGCGGCGTCACGGTTAGTTGGAAGCTGTATCAGATGTCGGGATGTTCGGGCGGACATAATTTATTTGATGGAATGCCAAGTGGCTGAGCTTCAGCCTTCTGGGAGACGCGCTTCACTGCCGCTCGGGGAAGCGGCATCCTCTACGATCGCAATGGATCCAAATGATGGCTGTGATCGTGGCTCGCTGCGCTCTGAAGTCGTTCTTTTGATGGATGCGACGCTGCGATTTTCAGCTACGCAGCAGCCGTTCACGGTCAGAGCACTTTGTCTCTCAAGATGCGATGGTGCATATCGAACTGCTTAGCTTAGAATGTGTGTTGGCCCAACGAAGAATTCAATGAACAGGTTATTGACTGTGACCATTCGCCGGGAGGAGCTAGTAGCCAATGCACTGTATTATGAGCTGTAAGAAGACAATACGGACGAGATGCACGGGAAGAAAACGCGATGTTGTGGCATTTGAATGTAAAGAAGGATAACATATTGTTGTTGAATCAACAGTTGAATCACACGACCAGAATTTACACGTATAGTTCCTAAACTTCCTCTTTCAAAGCGCACTTATTCCGCAGAACCTGTGCGACAAGTGACAACCCAAGGACCACTTTGCTCCACATAGCCGGCTAGCCGAAAGGACTGGAAACGGGTAAGGGCTCCATCAGAATCGATAAGCAATGTCTGGTGACGTCACCCCATGACCGCTCATTCTGTGGGGAATCGATATTATCGCACACGTCTCTTCCGGCCGTTCGCGGCGCGCCAAAGGCGCTGGAAAGCGCGGGAAATGGCCGCAGGAAGTGCGCGGCCGACTCCCGCCGCCCAGCGATTTCCGGCACGAGGGGGCGGGAATGGCCGGGGCATGGTATTCACAGGCCATACTTGCAACTGTTGCTGCTTCCTACCGTATTATTAACTATATGATTTCATTATATTGCTAGTTAATAGCCGTTTTCACGATGGCTTATTTTGCGCGAAATGTTTTAAAACATTTTAAAATTGTGTCTGGGTAGCCGTCTTTCACGATGGGCTAATTTGCAGAGAAATGGTTTTAACCCTCGCCGTATGGGACCGTAGGGCGAGGGTTAAACATTTTTTCGACTATTAGTCCATCGTGAAAGCGGCTACTTCTAAATCATTTTAAAACATTTTAAAATGTTTTAAAACATTTCGCGCAAAATAACCCATCGTGAAAACGGCTAATGTAACAATAACAACGATAAAATACTTTCAAAGTAATGTCAACAATGACAAAATCCGAGTCATGTGTTTACTTTACTTGCCAGACATTGTACTAACTGTGAAATGTAGGCATATTTTACCTGCAAGTGCAGCATTTACAGTTCTCCAGGGAAAATGCTAACTTTATTAGACTTGTAATTTGGCAAATAACTTCAAGTGTGTAATTTAACTGTAAAATTCGGGTTTCAAGTGAAACAGTCACATAATTTGCTTTGCATGTTCCTCGGGCTGAATGTAGGTTGAAAATAAAAAGAGCATAAATGATAAATCATGAAATAAAGCCAACACACATCACGCAACGTCTGCATATAATTCGTGACATGTTAGCGTAGCTCAAATTTACTGTGACACTTGATTATAGTAATACCCGTTCAAGTAACCTTGCCTGGGGCCTTCGAGCGTCTACCCGTGCTGGCTCGCTTATACCGCCCTCCGATCAACGGCGTCACAATGTCTCCGAACGTCGGCCGCACATGTCTGGAGCTCATCCACATTCCTGAGAAGTCACGGAGCCCGACACGGCCAGCCGCCGCAGCGGAAGGAATCCAAAACGAGGCCGTCATTCGAGCTGACCGCCGCGGCCGGCCGCTCCAAACGGTCCGCCGCCGCCGGCCAACGACGTCCCGTCAGACTGACGTACGTCACCCAGTCACGTCACCCGCAGTCACGTTACCCGCAGTCACGTGGACTGGCTCCAAATCGGGCAGCCGCGTGGGCCGGTGGTCGTTTCGACACCCGGCGCCAGGCCTGGAGGCGCGTGCCAGGACTGGTGCCAGGTGGTGGTGCAGGTGCCAGAGTAATGGCCACCGGACCTGACGCCGGACGCTGCCGAGGTAAACCGGACCTGACGCCGGACGCTGCCGAGGTAAACTGACCCTGACGCCGGACGCTGCCGAGGTAAACTGGACCTGACGCCGGACGCTGCCGAGGTAAACTGGACCTGACACCGGACGCTGCCGAGGTAAAGCTGGACCTGACGCCGGACGCTGCCGAGGTAAACTGGACCTGACGCCGGACGCTGCCGAGGTAAAGCTGGACCTGACGCCGGACGCTGCCGAGGTAAACTGGACCTGACGCCGAACGCTGCCGAGGTAAACTGGACCTGACGCCGGACGCTGCCGAGGTAAACAGGACCTGACGCCGGACGCTGCCGAGGTAAACTGGACCTGACGCCGGACGCTGCCGAGGTAAAGCTACTCAGTTTCTGCGTAAGTGACGAGGATATCACGCAAGTAACATCGCACAAAGTAGAAAATGTATGCTAACGAAATGTTTGAATTAACAGATTGTAAAACAAGAGATAGGTTGCGAGCATACCAAATACCAATGCAGGTTCCCCAGGACGTGAAGAGTTCAAATCTGCAAATAGATATACAATCAACCTTATAGTAGTGTGTGGCCCCATCCTCCCAATACACCGACTCATATAACCTATCAGGGACGTAGGAGTGACACGAAGAGTGTAGGGTGTGGGAACTGGGGAGGGACAGAGCGACTTTGATCTCGTCTAGAGGGAAATATAAATCCCTATTGAACATTTGCTTGCAGATTTGTGTTCTTCACCTCGAGAGGAACCTTTCGCTACCAACAATTTCCCTCATCAAGCAAAACAGATTTTAGCCCAAAACATAAATTCGAAAAGCGAGGTCCTCCTGTTTCTACGCCTGTCACCTATCTAATTTAAACTCATGTCTTTCTACATAACCATCCCAGCTCCCCTTCCAACACCACCCCTTACGCACCCTGCTCCTCCCCGTCGGCCTCACACCCTCTCCTGTCGGCATCACACACCTCTTCTGTCGGCATGTCACACCCTCTCCTGTCGGCACCCCCTCCTGTCGGCGTCACACCCCCTCCTGTCGGCCTCACACCCTCTCCTCCCTCCTGTCTGCCTGCGTCACGCCGGCAGGGCCCGTGTGCCCGCGTCACTTCCTCTCCTCCCTCCTGTCTGCCCGCGTCACGCCGGCAGGGCCCGTGTGCCGGCGTCTGCGCCGCCCGCTTCCGTCCAACAATTCACAGCGACATTATCTGTGTGACACGGCCGACGGGGGTTGGCGGCTCTGTCACCTTCCCAGAGAGCAGCCGAGCAGACGCGCCACCGCGCCCTGCACGCGTGTCTTTTACCAGCCGCACGCCGCCGCCGCCGCGCCACGGTGAGACGAGCCGCCGCCGACGCGTCGCCATCGACGCCGTGTTTATCATCGCGGCGCGGCCATTGAATCCGTCGGCGGCCACGTGCCGCTGACACGTGTCGACACGTGGGACAGCGTCCGGCCAATTAAAATCGCACGATGAGAGTGACACTACCTTTCAAAGCGGATTTAATCAAGGTCTTTGTGTGGCGGCGCTATTGGCTCAGTTGATGCGTGTTTTTATCGGGTGTTATCGCGTTTTGGCTGGCAGTTCGGTGCAGTCGGGCGTTCGTGTTTGCATTGGAAAGTGGTGGACGACAGACACAGCATTTCACGGGTGGTGACACCAAGGGACTCATCTGGTTTGATGCCCCGTGTTACGAACCTTGCATATGGAGAATGCCAGTTTATCGTTCGAACGTCAGTTGTGATATTTGCCGAAAATGGCAAAGCAAAGGTGATGTAAGATATTTCAGTCAGTCAATAAGGACAGGAGGAAGAGAACTATCGAAATATTAAATAACATGCCGTTGGAATCAATAGATGATTTGTAGTCACATGTTAAGTACTGACGATATCCACAATTTACGAGGTCAGGGCCCCACTGACTGCACACCATTGGGTCCGCCATCCACTTAGAACATTTTAATAAGACAATATTTAGAAGTTCGACCATTACAAACATAACTCAAAATCCATACTAAATATATATTACTTAACAAGCATGTTACAGTGCTATTTTTAAATGATATACACCATAATGAATACCATACCGAACTGCAGCGCCGGTCTTTCGGTTATAGGGCCCTACATAACTGGAACGAACAGTACTCCCCGCTACCACAAGTCTGATAAGTAGTGTTGAATGCATAAGTGTAAGTGTACACTGAGTATAGTATGTACTGTATGTGTTTATCATGTATTGTTCATTGTAACTTAACATAGAATAGCCAGTTTTCTGGATATGTTGAGAATACATCTGATTCTGATTCTGATTCTGATGAATCATATTTACCTCAATTGTCAAATTTCCTTATATTTTCAGAATCTTCATTTATAAATTTCGCTGCTTCCTATATTTTAACAAAAAAAAATTATGAAGAAGAAAAATAGCAACACAAACTTGAAATACAATTTTATTTTATGTGAATATCAAAGTAATTTTGTGATGTATGCTGAATAATTGCACCGTAACTTGCAATTCGCAGAGGAAAATCATAAATATTTGATCCTCACTTTTGCAGTCTATTTCCAAGCGCATTACCACTCATACCTCTCAGAGCACTGCTATCTTTTCCACCGCAAATGCAGTCATCTTTTGACAACTAATGACCACTTCGTCACAGCTAGCACGATGCATGATTACCGGCCTAACAGGCTTACGCCACCCTGTCGCCCACCACCATTCCATGGCCCATAATTCCTGCTATTAGCAGCGGAGCATATCCGAGAAACTGGACCCGGTGATTCGACTTCAGTAACAGCCCAGCGCCGGACGCCGGGGCGTCCGTTCCCGGCCGGCCCATCGCCGCGCCGCCCGGGGCCATTTCCGTCGGGTCAGGTCATCTGGTGGCAGCGGCCGTTACTGCCGCCGATAAGTGTCCGCGGCGCGATTAGACGTCCAGTCGCACCGCCTGGTGGTGGCGGCGGCTCTAAGGGACCTCAGGCACCACGGGCAGCTGCGTTGGTCGGATGAAAAGGGTTGACGGTCATTGCGTTCCTGAAAACAGGGGAGGCCTGAAGACGTTCCTGATAAATGCGTAGAGACTTCACTCAATTGAGCTTTGATAGCTTACGTATTGCGATGCGACACCTTGCCCCTTTTCCTGTGCTCTGTCTCCGCCCCCCGGGACGCAGCCGTCACCATGGCAACCCAGATCGATTGTGGCGCCCGCAACAACAGCCAAATCTGTGTTGTCATCCTCTTCTGGGCGCCGCCACCCTTTGAGCAATCAAACTAGTGGAGGAGCGGCAATGGCGGCCGCCGTTCCGTGGCGGGTTGTCAATGAGACGATCGGAGAGTAGTGAAGCATCGTTGACCTATAGAACGCTGATACTCGCTAATTTGTACTGCTTTTGAATCGTTTGCATGCATAAGCATATCGAAAATGCCTGTCATGAAAAGCACATACAAATAAATACGATGCAGCATGGGTAATATTAAATATTACTATTTTATATGTTGAATACATAGCTGGGGCAAAGTTTCCCGTCAATTTGGCACAGCCTTCTCTAATCCACTCATGACGATGTGGGTGGAATAACACAAAGAGTTGTTATATCGGTATAATAAACGTTATCTTTTTTGCGGACATATCGGTAAACGTATCTCTTTGATTGTTTCATAAGATGTAACCCGCAAGGGCTTTTTATGATTGCATTTATTAATTGTATTTAATAATTTTAAAACAAAATTTACTATTGAAATACACTTTCAAGATATGATGGCAGCGACACAATCTACAAATAAACACTTCCAATGTTTCTATTGTCTGGAATAACTAATTGGCATTAAGTTACAAACTGTATCAAAAAAGTAAAAAAAAAAATCCAAAATACAATTTAGCAAACAAAACTTATCCTGTCAAAGATGAAACACAAGTTATACAAATTTAATAATTTGCCCATTGCGATACAGCAGAATAAGAAATAAATATAACATCCCAGACGGGCGACTTCAGTGAAGCCGGGAACATCATTCCGCATAAAGCATGTCAGCCTCCACTGCTGGACCAAACGGATCGCGTGTAAGTGCAGCTCATATGATCGATCACAGCTGTCAGAACTCTGTCAGGCGGGCTGGCGCTGCCGTCCGCCGCTGCCGGCAGCTCCGTCTGCTCCGCCCCGCCGCGCCGGTCAGTCCCGGCTGTCATCGCGCCCGGTCCCCGGCGTCAGACACTCCGTCGGTAGCGACGTGCCGCGCGTCGATGTCGACGTTCCGTCTGTTGGGGGCGACGATCGACCATCTCGGAGGCAGACACGACAGCAGACTGAGCTTCAGTGGTGGCGGCCAGCGACAGACGCTCCAGTGGATAATGAGCTGGATAATTGGTGGGTCGCAGACGGAGGACAATGCTCAGTGACGAGAGACGGAACAATCGGCGGTGACGAGCACTGAGAGCCACACACCGATCGGATCATCACCGAGATCGGTGCTCCGGTGAATAGGGTAGGATGGGATCGAAAGAATTATCCCGTGTTCACCAGGCATAGTCGGTGAAAAGGCTTTGTTCGATCTCAGGCACAACTGTTTTCCGCTCTGTTGAAGAGCACTGCAAAACTTGAAGTAGCAGAAGCAACGGATGCGCCAAAAGCTGCGGATAAAAGTGATGCTCAGAAAGCGAAAAATTTCCTTCCCTGAGAGGTTTTGTTCAGGATGGGTCGTAGGTTTTGCAGATGCGCCCATCACGTATCAATGACGTGGCATAAAATGATAGTTGAACACATTGATGAAACGGTGAGGCATTCTATCCATGAAGAGTTATATTCCTTTAAAGTATGGTATCGCGCATGAAAAAGACCTACCATGGAAGCCAATACATGTGATTGGTTCCCTAATGTGAACCATTATGCAGATGAAACTGAGCGAAATCAGCTCACCGTGCAAACACGTAACTTCTAGGATGGACTAGAAACCGAGGCAGCGATGAGGTATTATCATTCATGTGTATCACTCAGATGCCAAGATGACTTATTAGAAGTAACGCTATCGACAACGCCGCACCTGGTCAATGGTTCGAAACCGAAATCAGCATCTTTTGTTATACAATCGTGTCATCGTGACACTGCAACTCGTTACTGAACTATATACATTACCGATACCAACGCTCGTAAGAAAACTGAAACATAACACAATATACTGAGAGCCCCGATTCCTAAGCAAAATATAATCGAGTTCCTGACACTGGCGGATCCATGGGGTGTGGGGGGAGCATCAGGGCCAAATGCCCCTTCCCCAAAACCGCCTGAAATTAGCACAAATTTACACATTTCCTTATGTAGAAGAACATCTATGCAGTACGCATCTTTTACCTATTTGGTTTTTGTCTTTTTGTCGTGTGACCGATTTAAGTCGGTTTCTAGGATTTCGCCTCCCTCAAAGGGTTGCTAGCAATGCATAAGGGAGCAACATTCCTTAGTGAATTTGGAATAGGATTTTGTGAAACTGTTTTTGAGGTAGTGCCCTCCCCCAAGAAAAAACTGCCCGTTTCGATTCCAACTATAGTTGGTCTTGATAGGAGAAACTCAAACAGTTCGAATGCACATATTTAACACATAGCATCGCTTCGCTCGGCAGAAGTGAATACAAAATGTGCTGTGGGTGCTAATCAAATGAGCAATTCGTGATATTCCCAGTTGACTGAGCATGCGCTTGGGTATAGGACGAGCATCGGTCGATTTGTGGCGAATGCTGGCCATCACCTCTGATCATGACGGCGGCCGCAGATGGTAGACTAGCCCGCATCACTCGGACGCCATCCGATGCAGCATGCCTGGAAACGTAGACTAACCCGCATCACTCGGACGCCATCCGATGCAGCATGCCTGGGAACGTAGACTAACCCGCAGAACCTGGCAGGTGGCCAAATATTGTAGATCGTGTCGCATTGTCATATTCTGGCCTACAGTAACTGTGTGTCGCATGAATATATTTAAAACACTGCTCAGCATCCCAGCTGTGCGTTTTAGCCGTAGCCGTTCCAGAGAAGGATGTACGCAACAGTCACGGAACTCTCACAGGACCGGCGTTCGCAGGGCACCGCACAGGCGTTCGCAGGGCACCGCACAGGCGTTGGCAGGGCAGCGTCCGACCCCTCAGACCTCCCTACACCGTCCCCACTGGCCGGCCCCTCGGTGACCCGTTATTGACGCATCTGGGTATTATATTTGTTCGTCGGTTATTGGCGGATGATCTGTGTTTGCCTTAGTGATTACCCCGCGGGCTGTTCAGGCGGCGTCCCCTGCACGGAGGCGCCCTCGGCCTGTGCCGGCACGTGCCGCTCAGGTGTGACGTCACAGCCGACACCTGCGGCTGGTCGGTCGGGGGAGCGGAGAATGGCCGCCGGCCAGCTGCCAGGTCTCGCACTGCTACACGGCAGATGCGCCTGGAATGCAGCGCTACTCAATGGGAGGCGCCTCGACGCGTGCGGGGCGGCCGGGGGCAGCGCAGGCGCGTGGGGGGCAGTCGCGGGGACAGCGGGGGGCAGTGCGGGGACAGTGGGGGCAGTCATGCGCGGATGAGGGGTGGCGGACGCCCGCCACTTGACGTCACGTGGTTTAAAAGGCACACGGCGGCGGAACATGGCTATGTTTTGTCAGCCATCAATGGCAGGGGAGGATGGTCGTGGGAACTGGAGTGGCCGCGCTAGCACAGTGTTATATTCATATCGATATCGATATCGATATCGATATCGATATCGATATCGATTTTGACATTGAGTTAACGGAATGTGCGGGGAAGTCTGATTCTGTGCTAGTTGGCTTTGACAATCACCGCATTTCGGTTGTTTCTAGAGGGCGTCTCAATAGGAGGAACAATGTAGCTACAATGTCCTGAAGAGGAGCCTACGACTGCGTGTACCCATCCATCCCCTCTCCTGCAATACAGACCAGCGGTGGACAGGAGCAGTGACAAGTCCACCCCGCGGGGACCGTGCCCGACACCACCTCCCGCGCTCAGACCACTCTCCGGGGGCTCCTTCGGCCGCGATTTGCCCGCTGTGGCACCGCTCCTCCGGCCTCCGCCCCTCCCAGATCGATGACGTAATTGGCGTCAGCCAGCATCTGCTTTCTGCCATTCGGCATTCCTCCCTGGGCGCGCACACAATAAATGCAAACACGCTATCATTAACCGTTAACGAGCAATTGACGCTCCCCGCGGAGAACGGCGTGCCATCAATTCATTTGGAAGCCGTCGCTATGTAACTCATCCCGGCGCAGCTCTGTTTATGGAGCGTGACGCCGCTCGGAGGGAGGAGGGGAGGCAGCGCCGGCGGACAGGGGACGCCACCGCCCGGCGGCCAGCCCGCCCCGACACTATTGGCTTTTAATATCGGCACCGGGGTGGGAAATCGGCGTGAACGCAGCATACCGCGAGATTGCGCCGCCGAGAGTCCCGCTTGGACACGCCGGGGGACGCTGAAAGGGTGGCTGATCAAAGCCAGTCGTGTGTCGTGTTCAGAGGTGTACTTTTCGATGGGTGTGTGACAGGGAGGCAGGGGAGCGAGAGAGAAACGACAGAGAAAAGAAGCTTAATGTCACTGTTGAAAATGCTCTCGTTTGAAGAGGAGTGGGTTCAATAAGAACAGTTGAGGTATAACAATGCCAACAAGTAGCAGAGACACAAACTGCTCAGAAATGACATATTTAGATATTACGTCATTTGCTCCGGTTTCATGTCCATCATGACAAGCACTATGCAAACATTGTAAGCACATTTTTTATGATATGAACAAAGGGTGACAATTATTTTCCTGATCTGTAGATCTGCCTTTAAGTTGAAGGTGCAAGGTGAGGATTCGCAACGCTTTTATCTCCCAAATTCCACCCATACGAATAATTGTCATTTAAGGGAGCATGCCTTCTCACATCGTGTGCTCATGTGGAGCTGTTGACATTGGTCTATAGAACATATTTTTATGAATTTTCCCATTTCTTCATTTCTTTAGATTCACCTTGGCTGCTGAGATATTACAAATTCTTCAAGATCAGTTTGAAATAAAAAAATACTGGTATTCGCCAGATAGGCTTTCGCTACTAGCAGCACTGCCCTAACGATTACACTGCTAGCATACACCGTTAGCGCTAGTTGATAGAAAAAAGTTCGTGTGCGCTGATAGCAGCTGCCAAACAGAGTCTCGGTGACCATTTTACATTGTTTGTATGGAAAGTTTACTGTCTTGGGTGCGCCATTCTAGATAACATCTTCTTTAGACTGTATACAGATGGCGATCGCTTATGGATATCGATACAAAGCAATATGCAAAACAGAATATACGTAAAAATTCAACTAAAAGGGATCCAGACGTGATTTGTATCGCATCCAATAACTAAACTAAAAGGATCTTACCGTAAGAAAATACATTTGACATTCCAAAAGAGTAGGCACACTCCCTTTAAAGAAAGGAAACAAAGGTACAAATAGTCATCGGAAAGTAAGGCGAGAAGTTAAACACGATAATAACTTTGATGTATATCTGGAACGAAAATGTCACAAATGTGCAGTGCAAAGCTCTGTTGTCTTTTTTTCTGGAATAAACTAAGATAAAGATACCATCCAGCAAGACGTAACAGTGGTATCCAGAAAAACCAATGAGGCCATTACGACCTTTTGCCAACGTAATCCTTCTTCTCTGAACCTTGAGACACTGCTCGCTTCATTACAGTTTCCTCTCTGGCTGATCACCAGGTCTCAGTTATTCGTCTCCCTGCCGGCTCCCTGCGGCGTCGCCCTGCCGTATCAGTATCACCCCTGCCGCGCAGGCCGGCACGGTCGGACCAGATCAGATTTGTTCCTGGTCGGAGGAGATTCCCTGGACACCAATCAGCGCCAGCGAGCGACAGACGGCAGCCAAATCAGCAGCAGCTACTAGACTGGTCCCGGCATTGCCACCCACCCGACCGTCCGACCGCAAAATATGGTTACTGGTCAGTGTCTGGGCACCAACACGGACGCTACTCACGTTTTTCACGCTAACGGCAGATATCAGAAGAAGAAGAGAAGACAAATACAATAATACTGCAAATGGTGTATATGTTTATATAACATCAGAAACGCCTTAGCTAGCAATGGGTTTGGATAAAAAATATGTGCGTAGTGCATTATAACCCTATTCCTTGCGGGGGCAGATTCTATCCCCCCGGTAGTTTTTCGGCCGCCGCTTCTGAACCGTTACGTCTATCGTCTTGAAACTTTCGGACTTTTCCTAAATATGAATGACACGTGTTCTTTAAAATTGTGAAAAAAATAGCCAACAGAGGCGGCTCCAGGGACATGCTTTTGGGAGGTCGTTACGAAAGCGGTTGTGCGGCACATACTTCCTTTGTAGTTTGCGGTGGAATAAAAGCGTCAGAAACTAAGTCACTGCTATATACGTCATACATAATTGGATTATACATGTTTTTGGGCAGAGATGCACTTAGGTACATCAAATGGGAGGCAATATCCTCCGTCAATTTTGGCCCGACTTTAAAAAAGTAAGATGATAAAAGACGTTCCGCACATGGTGTCCTCCACGTTCTTAACCTGAATCCACCTATGCACAATATATTACATTTAACAAATTACAGCTACAAGGCCCACATGTGACGTTCATATTGTCCCAAACACTCACGAACAGCACATATGTTGTATCATAAAATCCTCAAATTTTTCATCCCTGAGTACGTCTATGATTTTTCATTTTTGTACTTGTCCCTTTCACACGTTAAAGAGACTGTCCCACCTTAACAATATATTTGAGTTGGGATAGCCATTTTTCGTACTAGGCATTGCAATTAGGTATGTATAGTATAAGTTAAAGTTAAAACAACCACCGAGGTCGAATCACAAAGAAAATTGAGTTTGGTTTTGACATCTGTAACATCCCCAGTTCCCAGTGTATTTGAACGGGGACCCTGATCCGATGACGTCGTCACTCTGTTACTAAATGTTTGATGATAGTCGACTTGTTCTTACATTTGGCCATACATTAGGCCGTAGATATGGCAGCGTGAAAGTTTTCTCTATGTTCCCGAAATTCCCTTCATATGATGTCATCAGCCCTAAATATTAAAACTTAACTTTTTATGAAATTGAGCACTGCTTGTGAGAAGACAAATGTCATAATTGTGCTTCGGCAGCATAATTACCTTAATATTTAACACCACATGCGGCGTACATTTGAGAACTTTTGAGAAGGTGGGACACTCCCTTTAAAGACCATGACATTGGAAGCTCATAAATGTTTTTTGCATGAAAATCAGTCGAATCACACAGCCACAAAACCATTAAAAAACACAAAAAACTTTCTAGTTATTTGCCCCATTGTCCCTCATTTTTTAACAAAAAAATTATTTCGAGGTCCAAAAAGAAATATTTCGTCACGACGAATCGAATGGTGTTTGTCCAATCGAAATCGGCCGAGCGGTTCTCGAGATCATCTCTGGGGGGGGCAGAATCTCCCCAACGCAAGTTAAGAAACGTAAATTATGGCCGCCCGCAAGGAATTAAGTTAAACCCGGCATTGCGTTGGGTGGGGTCTGATCTGAGCACCATTGACATATGGTGTGGGGGAGGGGGGGGGGGGGGCGTTAAACGCCCCCTGGTTATCCGCCGAACCAATGATCGCAGCGAAACGTGCAAGGCGGCATTCAAAAGCACTTAAAAAGAAAAATAGAACGCTTGCTCAAAAACTTCGATTTGAGGTTCCACCTCAGGCTAAGATCAGGTAAAAATATATAAAACTAGGTATTTTAGTTTATGGGCCATACTATCCATCCAAAGCCTTCGAATGCAACCATGATCACCCAAAGTGCTCTCAAAGGTATGACACACGTCCCAAATGAACTAAAGTGAGATTGCTATCAAAGGTCAAGGTCAGGTCACAAAAGGTCACTATACACCAAATATCTACAAATTCATGCAAAACGAGTTGTATTAAAGGGAGAGTGCCACCTTGCAGACCAGCATCGAGTTTTTGGTGTCTTTCGGTAGATTAGGCGTGTCCTATTTCACCTGCAAAGTCTGGTTCCCGAAACTGCCCC